>APFE031143975.1:3307-55419 GCA_000404065.3 Pinus taeda
ATTACTTTTAAAGCGACAGTACTCAACAAAATTCTTTTTCAAAATGAAGTGAAAGCAAGAGAGACACTTTGCGATTTTGAAATGAAAATTGCTTTTCAACACTTTAAAAATACTAATTAAAATCCTATGCAATAGTAACCGTATAATCGACTATCAAGAACAATGGGATTGCTTTCCAAAACTGAAAATGACAGCTACAACACTTTCAGATCTAGAGATGACAGTTCGACTATGCTACTTTTTTGCAAAAGAGAACTGAAAATGGCACACAATACATAAAAAACATTTACAATTCTTTGCACTAAGGAGGTGGAATAATGCAAGAGAAGGGGGTTTTCACAGAAGTACACTAACTACAGATAGCAAAACTCCTGAATAGGACTGAAAACAGTGAGAAAAAATCACAGTCTGAGGGTAAAGTTAACCCTCCCTAACGATCGCACCTGTTACACAGTGAAACCAGTATGGAGCGCACCTATTGCACTCGGGAAGTGTGATGCATACAGACTGCCTTGCAGGCAAGGTGCAATGGTAGCAGTACGAGACTTTAAACAGGTTTTCACTCACAGTTTGCAATCTAGTTCAGGTGTTTAGGCCGAGTAAGTAAAGATCAGTGTATGTAAAACACAGGGGTGATCTAAGAGGTTACGAGAGCCACCACTTAGGGCAATTAGATTGCTTGTAGATCTATTGTTTAATTCATAAAAAAACATGGTGATAGACTGAAGCAGCATTGATTTACTTTACATTTGTATAAAAAATGCAGTTCGAAGGCTAGCTGGCTTGAATTTAGGCTCCGTCTTTAAGTTTATAAAAGAAATGAGGATAGATAGGCTAACATGTAATATAGTCACTCCCCAGTGGAGTCGCCATTTTGTTACCGGGAATACTGTCCATTCAGATGCTGCTATTCCCACTAAGATGGGTGGCTATCTTAGAAACAAACAATCAAAGTCTACTATTGTTTTCTTTTATGAAAATAGACAAGAGGAGAACCAAGAAGACCAACTTGAGTCTTGCATTTGATTTCCCTCTCCTTCTTGATAGAGCTTCGCCGCTTCTTCTTCATCTGCCCAGCTTCAAAAAGAACCTATGGAATCATAAGAACATACTACTATCAAAGAAACAAAGATCTAAATTCATAAATAATACAAGATCAGATGTGTATTAACCATATAAATGCATATATAAATAAGTGCACAAGAATATGGAAGAAAACAAGAATAACTTTATTAAGATGAAAATTAGCAAGAGGATTACAACCATATGCTCTGACCCAGAATCATCCTCCATCTAAGAAGCCCATCTTCACCTCAAGCAAAGCTTAGATCACCCAACACTATGAATGTACACCAGAAAACCAACAACACTTCTCTATAAGATACAAAATTCCAGCCTATGGATCTCTATGATGAGGGATCCATATATAGATGATTACAGAGAGGTGAGTCATCTTCTGGGATCTTGATTAGTGTCCTCTCTCTGATAGTTCCTGCTTCCACTTGGAGAATGATGATCTCTTACTCATCCTTGGTCGAAAATAGAGAGGCAATTGTCAGAGGGGAAGCTTCTGGAAGATTCCATGATCTTCCACCTCACATTTTTGTCCCTGCCATTTGTCCATTCCCAACCATCACACCCTATAGAGGAGAAAATAAGTATGCATCACACCTTGTACACTAGGAAGGTGATAGGCATCACACCCTCTGCATTGAGCTTTCAGTATGGTCTAGTTTTCACCATTTATGAGCAGTTTTCAGTGGAGAACTTCTAGGAGATGATGTAATCAACCGACCTTATTCCTTTAGGCAGTGAAGCAACACTTTTAGGGACTTAGGAGCCCTCAGTTTATGGACATTTATGATTGGGATTGAAGTGCCCAAAAATTTCTATAACGTGGTTGCACTCAGTTTAGTAGAGATAGAGTACATGGTTGCTATTCAAGAAACTTGTGAGACTATCTGGATGAGGAAGATTCTAGTTGGTTTGTTTGGTCAGTAGATGGATCCAACTGTGATTTATGGTGACAATGAGAGTTGTATCAAGTTCTATGAAAATCCAGTTTTTCATGATTGGTCCAAACATATTGATATCCAGTATCATCATCTTTGAGATTGTGTGTAGAGGAGAATTATGTTGTTGGAGTACATTCCCATAGAGGAGCAGGATGCAAATATTTTGACAAAGGCATTGTTAAGATGAAAATTTTAGTTTCACATAGATAGGATTGGTATAGCTGATAATCCATTTCTTGTTGAGAGGGAGTATTAAAAATAGAAATAAGAATTTCAATTTAATTTGTCCTTGAATTAAATTGTAATTCAATTCTCATAGCAACTTGTAATAGTTAATTAAGTCAAATTGACTTAATTGAATTAGGAAATTTGAGTTGGAAGTATATCTAGAGTAATGTAGAGTGATCCCTAAATTTTAGGGGCCTAGGTTGATTTCTTTAGAGTTGTAATTAGATAACTCAGTGTAACTGAGTTATAGTTAGTTAAACTAGTTCTAACTATTGGAGGAACTAGTAGATGTCTAGTCATGGAATAGTGCACCAGCGCATCACCAGTACCACACTAGTTAATTGAAGATTCAGTGATAAATAGCTCATGCATGTCAGTTCAGAGGAAGAGGAAGACCCAGTTGAGATTAGAGTTGAGGGACATTGTACTATCAATTGTATAATTTTTCGAGTTGTACAGATGGTGCATGCAGTCAATTGAGTATTTACGTTTGGATTGCGTAGTTATGGAGAGTGAATTTCCCAATTAAATACATGCTAATTCCCTTAAGGTTTGCGTAAGGAAGTAGGGGCTTGACAGACAACATAATTGGCTAATTATTGGCTTGAGTTGGATTATGAGGTAGAGAGTTAGATTGTACTAGTGCATGAATTGTTCAGGACGAACATGCATTATATTTTATTCTAATATCTTTTGGTTAATGCAATATAGATAGTCAAGGTTTTAAGAATTTTCTTTCCCCAGAGAAATATTGTGTTATGTGCAACTACTATTCTTCCTTTTCTTCTTATTGCTTTCATCGATCAATTTTGGTTTCCGCTGACGAGTAGAGTAGATTCTTGTCTTGTGTTTTAGCATATCGCATAAGTTGTTGAATCTACAGGAAAATCTACAACATACAGACATTTTTTTCTCTTTATTCAGGTAGTTAATTTGTTGTAGCACAATACACATCATATGCATAAAAATGCATAGAGAAAACTCTATCTTGAGCCCAAACGGCATGAAACATTTCGTTGAGATTATGAATCCATTGACCATGTCTTCACTCGCCAAACTACTATTAGGAGGGCCTTTGTCGTTCTTTGAAAGTTTTTTGTTGCTCATGGAATTTTAGAAATCATTTGAATTGATTTATTAGACATTATGTATTATATGTTGTCTTTTCCTTTCCATTTGTTTTCACAAGTTATCTACAACTTGAGCTTTCTAGCATGTAACTTAGTTGGCATGATTGTGCCTAATATTTTCCTGAAGGTTGAATACTAAGATCCTAAAGTGTTCGTTTTTATGGTGACATTATATTTACTTTTTTATACAGGTCATTTGACCACATAGTGGCTACTAGTGCCCAAATGAAGAAACCTTATTCGAGTTTCTTGTTTTTTCTGAGGAAAAATGGCATTGACATTGCTGATGTTGAGGTATATGTTGTATAAATCTTTTATAGACTACTTTAGTTTATATTCTAGTGTTCATCATGTTTCGTGTCTTATACTTTGCATTGTATGTTCTTTAATTTTCAGAAGAGGAACTCAGTATTGATGGTAAGAAGCATGAATTGAAGAAGAGGAGAACAATACACTGGATCAACAAATGCAGAAAGAGAGAGAGAGAGAGAAAAGAATTGGTCTAGTGATACCCTTAAAACCAATATCTTGCATGAGACACACACATACAGACTAACGGTCAAGTCTTTAGAGTTGGTGAATTCACCTGCAATGCCCTGGCAAGACAATGATAATGTTTTAAAGTGATGAAACAATATTTCATGTGTAAATTGTAGTCCAACCAATATTAAGTTGGAAACTCATATTGTAATACTTGAAATTTCATATAATATAATGTATGTTGTTGAAATGATTTATAGTTGTACTTGATATTATTTAGTATTGTAATTAACATATGTAACTTTACCTATTCATATTAGATAAACATGTACATTGTATGACATTTATTTTTTTTAATTTTTGCAAAATCATACTAATTAATTTATGTTGATTAATAATGAACACATAAAATCAATCTAAACTACTAAATTAGTAGTTTATATTGATTTATGATGAACACAACTAAAATGAATATACAAAAACTAAATTAGCCGTTTATAATGACTATTAATGGAAGTAAATGAAATGAATATAAACTACTAAATCAGTCATTTATATAATGAATATGAAACTACCAAAAAAATATAAATGACTACTGTCAATGATAAATTTGTGATTACAAATGACAACTAAATTTTGCATATATACAACTATTAGTAGCCAATTTACAGTATCATATAACCCAACAAAAAATTAGCCATATTTATTTGGTCATTAATTGGTTTCAAACAATGACTAAAATTTGCATATATATGATTATTAGTAGCTAATTTATAGCATCTTATAACATGACCAACATTTAGGTCATATTTCTTTGCTCATTAATTGGTTTTCTTGTGTGATAATGTAGTAGTATATTTTGTTGTGTATTTGGTCATTAATTATGAAAACTAATGACTAAATCAATGACTATATTAATGACCAAATTAATGGCTAAATCTACTACTAAATGATAAAACTGAGACAACCAATTAATGATTAAGCTAAATACAACTAAAAGTTGTTCACATTATAAGATACTGTAAATAAGCTACTATTGGTCACTGACTGAAAATGGTTGTTTATATGCGAATTTTAGTCCTTTTTTTAGTAACTAATTAACCATTTTGTACTAGTGTATGAAGAGACACCGAAACAAGTTGCAATCACAAAACAAAAGGATAGGGAGGTCACAAATCACAAAACTAGTGGTTAGTTACTCGTCACAAATTTAGTGACATGTCACAACTTTCATTTGCAAGGAGAGGTTGCAGGTAGTAATTGAAACTTAAGGGGATTCATAGTGTGAAAGTGGGTCACAAGTTGCATAGAGAGGACATATCGTAAGAGAGGACAGATTACAAGGTCATGGACAAAAATAGGTTAGAAGGTCACAAGAGAGAGTAGGGCACATAAATTTCTAACCTTCTAGGATGTGATCTTGCGACTATGTGACCAAGGAATGGTTAGTCGCAAATCACAATAGGAGGTATATCACAAGTCACATAAATATATAAGTCAAAAGGTCACATATGAGACCATGTCGCAGGAGCTGTTGGTTTCTACAATTGCGATTGTGACTTAGTGACACGGGGTCTATTAGTTAGGTCGCAGGGTGAGAGAAGGCCACAAAATGAGAGATCACAAGGTAGGAGATGTCACAAGGCCACATAAGAGACAAGGTTGTAGAGGTTATTGTATTTTCTAGTCATGATTTTATGACTATATGACTAAGGGATCTAATCAGATTGCAAGTCGCATAATGGGTTAATGTTACTATTGGTGGATCTGTGACTTGGTAGGTACTGAGATTAGTGACTATGAGAAGAACTTAGATCTTTCAACTTTTAGGGTAGAATTTTCTAAGTTTTAAGGGAACCCTAAATAAGTAAACATGGAGAAAAACTCTAAGATGCCATTGGTAAAGGATGGTAGAGAGATCCTAGTATGGGGGCGTTCAAATTCAATTGCCTGTGGACTGAAGTGTGGATGAAGCTCGGTTGATCCCTGTGACAATATGTCAACATTGAATTACATATGGCATGTGTTGCATCTTATAAACCTTGACATAATGGTATTTGCTTCTTTCTATGAGTTGCATATTGATGGTGATGAATTTTCTGATATAGTTGAAACATTGTCCAAACCTTGGGACATAGAAAACACACATAACTACCAAAACAAGATACTCTCTACGTAAATAGATAAATATTCAAGATCCATGGAAAAATGAATGAATGAAAATTCCCTAAACTTAGTGTCACGGATGAAGCAAGACAAGAAATATTATATAACGTGCCTATACAACAATTGTAGCTTCAATGATGGCTACATTATTAAATGGTTTTAAGCATTATGATCAACAAGGATAAGTATTAAGACCTTGAAAAGCATAGGGGGACCCAATATTTGGGATATTCCCAAAATATTTGGGTGTTGTTGTAGAGGCTATGACACATGTTTAATTCCCCCTCCATTCAAGTTCCATGATTCAGAGACATATTAGCCTATGTGGCAAAAATTTGAACATGTTGAAAATCATGACGAGTAATTCCTATAAGCTTGAAGGGGTAGGAAAATTTGAATATCTTGATATTGTGGTGAATAGTAGCAACCATTATGATTTGATCATATGTTTTTCCCAACAAAATCCTCTGAAGTTACCAATTCAATAGTTACTATTAAAAAAATGGTCTAGTCTTACATCCTTATGCCGTCCTTGCTTGATTTGAAGTTGGTGGTTTAGAGCTATTGTTAGAAGAAAATTTAGGAAACCTCTTCTCTTCCATGTTGTTTAACTTCTTATTTTACCCAATATGCCTAGTCATAAGCATGCTTTCAATGGGGGAAATACTTGTTTCAATCAAGAAAATAGGATGGGGGTATTTCCTTTAATCTTGGGGTTGTAGGTTATACATTACTTTTGGATATATTCTATATTTCTCCGCGACTCTTTGGAGATACTGCAAGCCTAAATATCTCATATAAAATAATAATAATGATAAGAGTCTCAAAATAAATATTTTTTTATCCCATATCCAAATATATTACCTGACAATTGTTTTCAAGTCCATAGTAAACTTTTTATTCTCCATTTATCCTTTTCTAAATACTATAATTCTAGTTAGGCTTGTGATGGATATCAGTTCCAAGATATTTCTATGAAGACACTTCCTCCAAGTTATTTGTCATATTGAATTATTAATATTAATTATTTTGACTATAATCAATTTAATAATACTTAATTGTAATTAAATATTTTACAAATTAAATTCCATAATATAAATATTTACTTTTCAAATAATCAAGCTATATATTAAAAAAATAATAAATTGAACTCTAGGTTTGGGGGGGATGTGAGGTTAAGCATTTTTTGGTATAGGATTTATTCTAATGTTTTCATTGCATGGTTGTTTATGTCTCTATTACCTCATTTCCATGGAATTTTTTCCATAAGTTATTTTCCTTTTTGTTTATCCAATCCTATGCCATGCATTTGATATCCTCAGAAAATTTCCCGACCACTTTTTGATATGTGTCTTCTTGAGAGTTTGATACTAGATATGGAAGAGGATCCACTTGTTTATTCCTCCAACCTAACACACTCCTTGATTTTATTGCCACAATATGACTTCAAAGCAACCTTGGTAGACATATAATGCTCGCCTACATATTTGGTAGATGGCATCACCTCAGAACTTCTTTTTGTCACATGATTTGTCTTGAGATTTGGATCTCCATATTCTCCAATCCTTTGTCTTCCTTGTCAAAGGTCATTTTTTCTATAAAGCTTCTCCCTTATTCTCATCCCTTGCATCTAGAGCCCCTTTCTTCCATGTTCATGGTCCTCATTATTCTCCATAGCAAAAAATCACTCCTTCACTCCCATCTCATCTTATTTTGCTAGCTCAAAGCATTCCTGCATCTAAGAATAAAAAAATTAGGTACATTTTCCCTAAATATCTATTGGTATCCATGGTTGTGGGCTAAGACATTATATTAGAGGTGATTCCTCAATTTTTAGGCAAGTTTCTTGTTGCAAATTCTCAGGCAAGGCAGAGTATGAAAAAACCCTAAAAGGCTGGATGGAAACTAGCATTAGGTTATTCTCTATCTTGTTTCATTCTAGTTAGGGGATGTCTCACCTTCCTTTTCATGGAAGAATACATAATGAAGATTCTTGGTATCTCATGGAATTGGGGTCCTTATAGACATTTCCTTAAGCCTTGGCCCATTGATTTTTATCTAGTGTGAGAGCTGGTGAATATGCAAGAAATTTGGGTGTTTCTTCCCAATTTAGACCTATTATTTTGGTGTGAAGAGTTCCTCATAACTATTGGGCAAAAAATTGGCCACTTAATTTAGTTGGAATGAAATTGGGCCACAAAATATGACCATATTTGTTTGTGATTACAAGTTTAGGTGGATCTTCCGGAGTGTTCGTTACGTGATATCAAGTTAATTGTTGACTCTAACACCTGGTCCCAAAAGATTGATTATTCATGTATCCCTCTTAGATGTCATCAAGTGAGACATTTTAAAGTTCAATTTTCATCATTTGTCCTACCTAATAGCACATAGAAAGGTTTGGAGGAAAAATATTCCATCTCCAGACATGGACATAACACATTATGGGTTATCCTCGCTTGTTCCTTAGGTCCAAGAAAATCAATGCTATATCGAGGTGAATTTAGATCTCACAACCACTTTAATTCCATATCCACCCTAGTTTGTGTCTATTCCTCCCTCAAATCCATGTATTCATGAAGTTTCATTAAAATAATTGTTAGAATTATCCAATGTTCCTAGTTTGATTCTATTTGATAATGCAACTCTTCATCCTCATCCTTTCTCAATTTTTAATCCTCTCCTCCCCCTACCAAGCCTCCTAATCCTCATAGATCAATGTCCCCACTTTTTCTCTCTCCTCCTAATTCTCTTTTAGCAACCCTTAAAAATAATAAAAGCCATACAATATACAGTCTCAAGCATTCCCTAGAGAGGATTTGGCCTATTTTTTGGGGATAACCAAAACACATGCCACCCCAAATCTTGTAGGAAACAAGTCAAACCAATTGAAAGCTAAAAAAAGAGTGGTTTTCAATATTAGTAACATGAAACAATGTACAAACTCTAGGGCACTTAGAATAGGAGTGGTCCTTCATCCCTCCAAGTAATGAAAATTCTTTCTTTTAATGCGAAGGCTTTGGAAGGCACCCAAAAATAACCATCCCTCAAAAAAATTGTTAAATAAATAAGTATGCATCATCTTTAATCCAATAGGTTATGATAAGTGGTGATCATGCTCGTGTTATTTTAGAGCAATGGTTTTGTGATTGGGAATTTGTTTCCATCAACTCTTCAAGTTTATCAGGTGGTATTATAATAGGGTGGTTCTTTGATCTTCACACAATTATTTCTTCAAGACTTAATTTTTCCATATCAGTCACTTGGAAGCTAAACAATTGTTGGGTATGTGTTATATTCTTTCCATGACTGGCCCCCAAATAATATTTTTGGGGTCTGGGGCATTGCTTAAATTTTTTTTTGGGCATTTTTTGCATGTGGTTTGGGCGTGATGGTTTTCTACCCATGGTATTTTGTAGATCCGATCAAGGGAACTATGATTATGTTCTAATACAGGGTTAGTGGATTGGATTTTATGAATGATTCAACATGTATATATATGTATGTAACATTGAAAGAAATAATATAATGAAAAATCAAACTGGTAGTCCCGATTTTGGGATCTAGGGGAAAATATCTGTGTATATTTGTTTCATGTTCTTTCCATTGTATTTTTTTTATTTTTAAATAATTTGCATGTAATTTATATATAGGTTTAAAACCTACATCTGGTATCAGATAGGTTTCAGCTTCAAGGGGACGCTTTTGCTGTTGACGGGCTTTGCTCGGGCTCGTTATAGATCTTGTTCTGTATGAGATATGTGGGATTGATTCTTATGGTGAAAGAAGGTGGCAAACAGTGGAAAGATAGAGATCGATAATTTTAATGGTCAGAGTTTTGACCTATGGAATCTCAAGATGTAGGATTTTTTGGTGGAACGAGATCTGTAGCTCTAGGCATGACACCAACAGGAATTTCGACAAAATACTAGGAAAAGTTAGATTAGAAGGTGAAGAGCACAATAAAATTTTGTCTGTTAGATTCAATATCGATGAATGTACCAGTGGAAGCTATGATGAAGGCTTTATGGGAAAAGTTAGGGAATTTGTACAAATCTAAGTCTGTGGTGAACAAAATATTCCTGCAGAAAAGGCTATATAACGTGAGGATGTAGGTTGGAGACTTGATGCCGGAGCATCTGAAAACTTTTAATACTATGGTAAACTAGTTGTTATCTATTAATATAAAAATTTCAGATGAAGATAAGTGCATCCGTTTTCAAGGTTCTCTACTAGATTCGTGGGATAGTCTGCTTAGTGCTATAGATAGCAATACAAATACCTTGAAGTTTGACAAAATAGTCTCATCCTTGTTATTATAGGAGATGAGATAAAAATTATGGAGCCAGAATGGAGATGCCTTGTCTCTAAGAGAATGGTTCCCAAAAAAAATATAAATAAGTTCTCAAGTGGGATATCTACATCTCTAGGAAAACCTGTGAAGGTATGTTGAAAATGTGGAAAAACAAGGGCACTGCAAAAAGGATTATAAATCTAAAACTCATTAGAGAGGAAAGGGATTTGATGATGCTCCTTCTACAGAGGTCAAAACCACCTCAGATGAAGGTGGGGATGTGTACTTGTCTTCTTCTTCAAGTACACATGTAGATCATGAGGCATGGTTGATTGACTTAGGTGCATCCTTTCACTTCACTCCCCACAGGGAGGGGTTTTGAGAGTAAAAGAAATATGATGGTGGTGATGTATCTTAGGGGATGGTAGGAAGGCCAAAATCATTAGATGGAGAAAATTCAAGTTGAAGTTGCAAGGTAGAATGATTGGAACACTTCCTGGTGTTCTACATATTCCTACATTGGATACAAATGTGATTTCTATAAGAAACATGAATGATGCAGGTGTTAAAATAATGTTCGAGAAAGATACTTGCAAGATGGTTTAGGGAGCACTAATATTGATGAGGGGAGTTCAGATTGGAACTATATATAATATTTTGGGTAGCACTATTATTGATGGGTGCGACAATTTTGTGGTTCCTAAAAGTGGAGTAGAAAATCTAGTGGTATTTGGAGAAAAGACCATGCTATGGCATCAAATACTTGGACATATTGAAGACAAGGGCCTTTGAATACTACATGGTAATGGTATGTTAGAAGGTATGTCTACTTTCTCTTTGGATTTTGATTTCTGTAAACATTGTGTATATGGGAAGTAGAGTTAGGTGAGTTTCCCATCAGGTCTTAAGAGGGTGAAAGGGATATTAGAGCTTCTGCATAGTGATGTGTTTGGATCTGTGTCAGTTCCATCATTTGGTAATTTTGTGTACTATTTCCAATTTATAGATTATTTTTCAAGGAATACATGGATATATTTCCTTAGGGAGAAATCTAAAGTCTTTTACAACTTTAAAGAATTTAAGGCTCTGGTGGAAAATCAGACAGTCAGAAGAAGATCAATGTGTTGAGGACATATAATGGTGGAGAGTTCTGTAAGAAGGAATTTGAAGAGTTCTGTAAGAAGTGTGGTATAGCACAGTAGAAGACTACTCCATACATACCTCAACAAAATGGAGTTTTAGAAAGAATGAACATGGCATTGATGGAGAAGGCAAGAAGAATGCTTAGTGGTGTTGGGTTAGGAAAAGAATTCTCGATAGAGGCAGTGGATATTGCATGTTACCTAATTAATAGATCACCTTCATTGACATTGAAGGATAAGAATCCACATGAGGTATGGGCTGGTAAGAAACCATCTCTCTCACATCTCGGGGTGTTCGATTGTGATGCATATGTACACATTCCAAAGAAGAAAAGAACCAAGTTAGATAGTGAATATGAAAGGTGCATATTTATTGGGTATAATGATGGTTCAAAAGTCTATAAGCTTTGGAACCTTCAAACAAGGAAGGTTGTGTACAACCAAGATGTAGTGTTTAGAGAGGTGAAGGATGTTATTAAACATGAAGTCCTACCAAAGGAACCTGAAAAGATACATTTTTAACTTAAGGAGAAAGAATCAGATTCTACAACAGAATAAGAATCAAAAGAGTAAGAGCCACATACTCAAGTTTTGAGAAGATTAGTTTGAGAGAGAAGGTGACCAATGAGGTATACTTGATCTACTTTTTGTTCAAATTTTACTTTATCTATTATTGATGATGATACTTGTTATCACTCCAAAATTTCCCTAGGGTTGTTATGTTGTATTTAAATAAATAATAGAGGTAACCACAAACCTACTTTTGAGATCAGGATCCAGCCTTCCTAATGCTTAGAGAGGGATATCTCTTAATGATTTAACTTTGTTGAGTTAATCTATTTTAGGCTAGTAATGTAAGCTTGATTTGGTTTTTATTTGATTTATTGGTGGAATCACTGACTTAGATGGATAGAAAACTGTCTATTTTCCATTGGGCTATGGAGTCAATGGATCAAGAAAACATGACTTAATCAAGTTCTAAAGGAAGTGTCCACAGGGCAAGGTAGCTGAGCAAATTCAAATCTTTTAAGCTAAAGCGTGAAGTGGTTTTCAATCAGGATCAAGGGGCAGTTAAGGATTCCTTAAAATGGTATAATGAGGGAAATGAAAGAGGTCAATCGAAATTAGGGAGCAATGAAGAATTCCCTACTCTGGATATCAAAAGAAAACATCAAAATGAATAACAACTCAGAACAAAGTGTAATTGAACATATTCTATAGTAATATTCTTGTTATAACATTTAAATTTGGAAAACATACAAGTGTATGGAATACATAAGAAAATAACAATTTGAACAATTGAAAGATACTTCACTGAAATTGCCCAACACATGAATCCGATAACGCAATTCCCTTATTACTTGTTCAGTTCGTTGACTTGAAAATGGTACAATAAACCCTCAGGTTGTAGATGAGTTCCATTATAGAAATTTTAAGAAATCCACCCAACAATACTTCAAATTGTGAACTATTTATACAAAAAACTATTACAAAATATCTTGTTGGCCGGATAAATCGTTCTTGCGGACAAGACTGATCTCCCTAGTATCAAATGGTATCTAGCAACAAGCAGCACAAGCAAATCTACTTTTCTCTAAACATGTTTCAATTCATAAATGAAAACTAAGAGGTGTAATAGACCCTACCTCAGTCCAATGCTTGTTTGTTGAAGCTTTGTTCCAACCACTTCAAGCAGTTCCTTTCTAATAACCTGCATACAAAAACAAACACACATCAAAGAACACCTGCATAGATAATATAATAAAACATGTTCATTATGAAGATCAAGGAGCTCATAAAATGAACCATTAGAGACAGTTCATTGAGAAAAATAAACTTGATTGTATTAACTTTATGAATAAAAGAACCTTACAACCTTTGCCTTGATGTTGCACAAGGTCTTTCCACGGCCCAGCAGGAATCTCCTCTACTTTGACAAGCCTCACTCACTTCCCAAATGAAATGAAAGGTATGCGGTCTCTCCTCTCACAAGCTCAAAAAGGAAGTCTAATTTCCAACAGCATTTACCCTCAAGAAGCTTTAGCTTTCAACCTCCCAAGTAACCAGCCCAAAGCTTCATTTTATAGTGCAAGGAAAGGAGGTTACAAGTCCAACATTGAAGGGATAGAGTCCTCCTTCAAGGGGATAAGCTCCTCACATCAAGGGTTTAACTCCTTAAGGAATGGGATGCATGCACCCTCAAGGAGCGAACTTGCCAGCGCAAGATTCCCTCTAGAAGCTTCTAGAGTTGACTCAAAGTGAGTTTTCAAGAATAAACTCATGCCTTTTCACTTTTACAGGGGTTCTCACCCATATATGTAGATACAGAGTGGTCAGGTGCGCAGGGGACATGACCAGTGAGTGCGGCACCGCAGGTAAGGCTAAGAGATAGTGTGAAACCAGAGTTTTAGAGATTTTTAAGGACTTTCTATCATTTTCAAAGCTTGATATGCAGAGTTGATGTTTAAGACTTGCAAAGGAGGTATGTATGAGTGGTGATAGACTCATATTGATTACAAAAAGTCATGGTGACAATTTTTCGTGTAACAAATTGCCCCCTAAAGTACGAAGTCTGTAATAGATGAGGATAGTTTTATCATCTATGAAGAGTGAAGTGCTTTATCATTTCACGGATCTTCCTATGGATACCCTGGTCGGAACCTATAAAAACATTCAATTCAATATATATATATATATATATATGATCATATCATCACTGAGGTAGGCATTCCCATACTCAAATCAAAACCGACTAGAAACTATCTAAACTGCTCTGATACAGGAATGATTTTGTAATACATCACAAATATAGACATATGTAGACACAGTATGGGTGCAACCATCTGTTTATGAATAGTACATTGTAGAATGAATAACAAAATTCCTCGCAGCTTGGATGGTGGAAACTAGATCCAGGGTCTTCATTTCTATTTCCCGAACTAGTACGATTCCATCCATGTGAATGAATGTGTCGAAGTCAAACATGGTAGAAACCACTTGATTACCGGTCAATGATGTAAACCGTTAACAAGTGTGAGAGGAACCACCAGTAATGTCAATGGCCCTCAAAGTACTCAGTACAATCCATGAAATGTGAATGAATGGGTCGATTTCGAACACGTAACAGAATCCTTTGATCGAAAGTCAATGATGCAACTTGTCATCAAAGGCGAGAAACCTGCCATTGAGGCATGTAGGTTCCAAGGTACTGAACATTTCTAGATCATCTTTCTAGATAGTGAGTTGGAGTCAATAGAAAGCGATCCATGGTAGGAAAGCCTACAACATGAAATCATAGATCAAGTTTTGAAGAAGTGTATTTGGCAAGGACTAACTCAGGGATGGTCAAAATGGATGATAGATATTTCACAAATGAATGGTTTATTTGAACTGACCTCTTGAACACATAACAACACTACAGATGGTTTGGTTACAATTTACCCAAAGCTAATACCCGGAAACCAGCTGAAAACTTTCAATATGGTTTGATTAACAGTTAGGTAAAGGATTTCCCAACCCAGGTGAACAAAAAAGTGTCATGTTCAAGAATGGTTGACTGCTTTTCAAAAGACAAAGTATAACAATCAGGTTCATTTTTCTCTCTTTTCCCCCACCATTTCTGGCAAGTACCTCCTTATTTTTGACAAGCTTGAGGAGGATAACATTTGCTTGGTTATAAGCTCATTCTTCGGATGAGTCCAACTTAGTTTAGATTCAAACCCTAAGAAGGAGTGGTTCATTCCCGTTTGAAATTGAACAGGTCCTTTACTGTGAAATTTTAATGAGTCCAGTATAGGAGAAACTTGGTGTTTTCAATTTTAGGGAGTCAGAAGAAAAACTTAAGAAAACTCCATGGTTGTCCTTTTTTGTAATTTTGTGTCTCCCAAGCCCGAAAAAGTATAAAATAATACTTGAGAGAACCGCTTGACCATTACGATCAAGGAGTACTTTTCATAATTAGTGCCTTCAATCTGAAAAAGTAAAAAAGTGATCGAAAACATGTCGGTTTTATTACCAATATCGAACTCGAAACGACAAAAGTTTGGCACTATTTTCATGTTTATACGGCCAGAAAAGAGTTGTAAGTGGACCGTCTTTTAATTCCACTTTAACGAGTTTAAAACAAAAAACTCGGCAATCTTTTCATATTTTACAAGTCAGAAAAGAGCTTAAAGAGGAATCGTCCTAAAGGAACGAGTGGTATAAAGGGTAGCAACTGGTTCCAACAATAGTGGAATTGCTTAAAACATGTAATGGTCAAGAGGCTAGCTAAAAAAACCACTCATAACTGCGGTCCCTCAGGAAAGGTAAAACAACCAAGTGACAACATACGATCGACCAAAGAGATGGTGGTGATGGAATGAAAACAACCAAGGCTCATCTAACCAAATTTAGCAGATAAAAACGGTAATCACGAGATGTAAAATGGGTATGGGTTCATTTTTACACAAGCTTGAACCAAAGAGAACTTTGCTTAGATTCGGTTTCTTGTTTACACAAGCTTGAAACGAAAAAATATGCTTGTTATAAGTTCACATGCCCCCTAGCATAACGACGCAGAACGAGGTACATGCCCCCCAAGCTTCATTGCATTCAACTAGGTGGATGAAATACTTTCAAGACTTGACTCGAAAAGGGATTTGTTTCATTTTTGAAGAGGTTGACACAAGAAAATAACTATCCTCAAAATCCTTGTTTCATGTTTGAAACGAGCTTGACACAAGACAAGGAACTATGCTCTAAAATCCTTGATTCATTTGTTAACAAGCTTGACTCAAGACAAGGAACTATGCTCCAAAATCTTTGATTCATTTGTTAACGAGCTTGACTCGAGACAATGAAATATGCTCCAAAATCCTTGATTCATTTTTTAACGAGCTTGACTCAAGACAAGGAACTATGCCCTAAAATCCTTGATTCATTTTTTAACAAGGTTGAGATGGGAACAAACTATCCTTGCGACCTAGTTTCTACAATCTGCCTATATAACCTAACTACCTATATAACCTATTGATTCATTTTTTTAATGAGGTTGACACAAGAAAAGAACTATCCTCATGCCTGATTAATTTTTTAACGAGGTCGACTCAGTAATAGGAACTTTCCTCGAAACCCTTGTTTCATTTTTTAAGGAGCTTGACACAAGACAAGGAACTATGCTCATGACTACCCTCTACAATCTACCCATATAACCTATCCTTGTTTCATTTTCCAACGAGCTTGACACAAGACAAGGAACTATGCTCAAGACTCCTTGTTTCATTTTTTAACGAGGTTGAGACAGGAACAAACTATCCTCGTGTCTACCGATTATGGCTTCCAACTGGAAGAAAGACATGTCAATGGACACACCTTGATCATGGCTTCCAAGAGGTCTTCATCAGAAGGAAGAATAGTTCTCTAGAAGGAACACATGTCAAGGGACTCGATAGGGATAAGAACATCGTGTTCAATAAATCCCATAGAGTTTTCCTTGTCAATTACTAGATCTAAGTCAAAGGAAGATGAGCAAACAGTGAGAAGCTCACTTACATCGGTAACTGAAAACATGGGACCAGTTGCCACATAATTAACCCATGGTGGGGTAGATACCACTTTAGAAATGGGAACATTTAGGGGTTTCATATTATTGGTAGGGAATGAAAGCTGGTCTACAGTCACAATATTTCCATTGTGAGGGAAAGACATCACGTGAAAGAGTGTCGATACGGAAAATTTCATTGCATAAACATAGTCGCGCCCAAGGAGTAAATTGAAATCCAAGGGACCTCGAACTACCATAAGATCAATATAGACAGTTTTACCTTCCAAGGTAATAGAAAACTTAGGAAGGATCCCTAAAGGTTCACTAATGGTTCTGTTAAAAGCTTTCATATTTTGCGTAATAGGTACAAGCTGAGTGGAACCCAAAGCTTTCCAAGCAGTTGAGGATAAAAAACTAACAGAAGCACCTTCATCTACCTGTGTGAGGTGTATGTCCCTACCACCAACCTTGACAATGATTTGGAAAGGGATGGAGGAAGGAAGATAAAGTTTTGTTAGTCTATTCCAATCAAAGTAAAAGACCTCAGTACTTGGAGGGGGTTCTGTAGAAACAGGTGAAATGCCCCCTGACGTAGAAGAATTTGATGTAACAAGAAGATCCTGAGCGGTATGAAGTTCACTCTTTAAAGGGAGAGTGGGATCGACCGAATGTGAAATTGAATCAACCACTTGATCAACTAATGGATCATCAACCTGAGTGATATGAGTTTCACTTTCCAATGGAAGAGTGGGATCGACTGTACTTGAAATTAGATCAATCACTCTGTCAGTTGACGGTAGGTTGGGAGAAAGTTTATGGTAACCAGTTTGAAATTCTTGCTGTGGAATAGTAAGGTTTTCCGATAATTTTGAGGCTTCATCCATGTAAGGGCAAATGTGAGTTTGATGACTCCCTTTGCATAACTTACAAGGAAACCTAACTTTACCCTTTTTCCTAGGAACTTGACTATCACTAGTTGATGGATCAATGGAAAGTTGATGAGATTTTTCTAACCATACTTCCAAAACCTTTGGAATACCAAGACAATTGATAAGGAAGTGGTCACCCTTACAGAGTTTGCAAGGGTATTTGGGTTTACGATGCATGTTGGAGGTTTCCTCAACACAACTAACACTTAAAACCATGGTTGATTGGTTGACTTCTTTCTTACCTTGCTTCTTCTTCTTCTTCTTCTTCTTCTTCTTCTTAGTCACCTGGTTAATAGCATCAAGGCTTTTACCAAGTGAAGAAGAAGAAATGAAGGAAGAAATATTAGGCGAAGAAGGTAAAGGGTCAATAGAAGGTTGGTGATGTTGAGATGGTGAACTCTGTGGAGGTGAAGCATTCGATTGAGGTGGAACAATTGGAGTATTTGGGGCCAACGAAGTTGAAAATAACCATATCGGTAAACCTATTGTAAATCCAAGTAATGAAAAAGTAGCCATATAAGGAGGATCAAAATTTCCAAAGCAAGGAAAATTACTAGGATTCTCATTAAGAGGGGTTCCTTGGTTGGTAAATTCTGGAATAGTTGCCATTATATTCAACTTTAATGAATTTTATTAACAATTTAAAACTAAAATTAACAATTCACAATTCACACCTAACAATTAAAATTCACAATTCACACCTATGGTCTCTAACAGTAAAAACAAAAAAATTAACACGTGCTATCAAATCTAGGATTCAAACCACACAGAAACAGTAACTTTCCGTACCGAAAACACTAGTTGGTGATCAAATCCAACGTTGCAAAATTCAATATAGAAATGGCGGTTGAAATAGTTACCCCGACAACCTGCTTAATGAAACAGACTGGCACAAGTTTCTCCAAAAAACCGTCTCGAGTGAAGATAACCCCCCATAGAGTCCAAGTGAGTCTAGTCGACGTCTACTCTAGGTACAGTGGGATCTTCCCTCCACCATCACCTTAGGAGAGAATCCTATAGATTATGGCCACTAAGGTTACCAACAGAAACAAATATAGCTGGGGGAACAGTCTACGATCTGACACACACACAAGGGCAGAGTAACAAAGCTCAATCCCATTGAAAGCTCCTTGAAATAATCCAAGGTTTACCAACAAGTGACCCCAGGCTCCTTGATGATGGTCAATCCGAGGTTTACCATTTTTAATAATTATATATCTGCTATCGTTCCCAATGAGGAAGGATTGATTACCTTACTGGTTCAGATATGATCTCATGCTTCTCATTTAAGAGGAGCTTTCCGAGAGCATAGATGAAACAATTGGATTTATTTCCTACTGCCAGATTGACTACTTATTTGTTTTACTGTCTTGGAGAGTTACCTAAAACCTATTCCAAGACACTAGCCTAAGCTAGATTGGTGGAAATAACCCTAAAAATGTAAAAATTACTAGATGAATTTTAATTAAGCGTTGTGTTATTTAGGCTGTTATTACTCAAAATGGTAAATGGATATGAAACCAATGGTGTTATGACCCAACCCAAAAATGAATGCAATCGAATATGATAATATAATCTTTTCAATTCGATGAATCCTAACTAAAGTAAGGAGAGAGTTTTCATTCACTTCCAACAATGCAAAAAATTGATCACTAAGAGAAAATATAACAAATTCTCTAATGCACTATTTTCATCATGAAAAACTAATGCAAATAAATTCCAAAACAATTTTTATTTTTATTTTTGTGTGTTAAAAACAAGCATAAAAATATGTAAATTCAAATGAAAGAAAACTGATCTAAATCTACGATTGATTTTTCAGAATGTAAGCTATGCAATTGTAATCTATGCACAATTCACATTCATATTCTGAAAATGAGAACTAACTATGCAAATGTGATCTATGCAAGAGAATTCTCAAATACAAGATGATTCTAATGTAATCAAAGAACCAATCAAATGCAAGTTAAGAAAATTGGGTGACAGTTCCAAAGATCAAAAAATAAAACCACTCAAAGGCGATTAACACTCATATACAATTTAGCCCCCCCCTAAAGAAAAAAGATGCAAAATTGTGAAAATAATGAGACAAACCTCCAAGTAATGACCAAAGGAAATAAAATTAAGAATTTCTCAAAAAAGAGACTCAAAACACCCAATTAACTTAATGAACATTGATGAGATGAAGAATTTGCTGAAAGAAACTCATAAACAAGGCTTTTTGACACGATATATGCAGATCTGGGCAGAGAATTAAAAGTAATAAAAGAACCTAAACTAAACTGGATGAAAAGATTTTAAGATTAAAAATTTTTTACAGGGTCCGCAGGCCCCCAGTGAAACCAGGTGCGGTACCGCTCTGTGCAGTAAAGTAATAGTGCGGACAGGTCCGCACTGTAACTCAAACAGAACGTGCGGTCCTCGTAAAAATTTCTAAAAAAATAATAAAAAAACAATCCAGGACTGACAAACTACCCAATCCCACACACATCAAGTAAAAATCAGAAACAAAAAATCAAGTTTCTCGAAACAAAGATAAAGGAAAATTAAACAATCAAATCCCATCCCCAGTGGAGTCGCCAA
Source organism: Pinus taeda (assembly GCA_000404065.3). Lineage (NCBI taxonomy): Eukaryota > Viridiplantae > Streptophyta > Pinopsida > Pinales > Pinaceae > Pinus > Pinus taeda. The sequence continues at coordinate 23,799 of APFE031143975.1, forward strand.
TTTGTTGGCTAGATAAATCGTTCTTGCGGACAAGACCAATCTCCCTAGTATCAAATGATATCTAGCAACAAGAAGCACAAGAAAATCTACTTTTCTCTAAACATGTTTCAATTCATAAATGAAAACTAAGAGGTGTAATAGACCCTACCTCGGTCCAATGCTTGTTTGTGGCAGCTTTGTTCCAACCGCTTCAAGCAGTTCCCTTCTAATAACCTGCATACACAGGCAAACACACATCAAAGAACACCTACATAGATAATATAACAAAACATGTCCATTATGAAGATCAAGGAGCTCATAAAATAAACCATTAGAGATAGTTCATTGAGAAAAATAAACTTGATTGTATTAACTTTATGAATAAAAGAACCTTACAACCTTTGCCTTGATGTTGCACAAGCTCTTTCCAGGGTCCAGCAGGAATCTCCTCTACTTTGACAAGCCTCACTCACTTCCAAAATGAAATGAAAGGTATGTGATCTCTCCTCTCACAAGCTCAAAAAGGAAGTCTAATTTCCAGCAACATTTACCCTCAAGAATCTTCAGCTTTCAATCTCCCAAGTAACCAGCCCAAAGCTTCATTTTATAGTGCAAGGGAAGGAGGTTACAGGTCCACCATTGAAGGGATAGAGTCCTCCTTCAAGGGGATAAGCTCCTCATATCAAGGGGTTAGCTCCTTAAGCAATGGGATGCATGCACCCTCAAGGAGCGAACTTGCCAGCGATTCCCTCTAGAAGCTTCCAAAATTCACTCAAAGTGAGTTTTCAAGAATAAACTCGCACCTTTTCACTTTTATAGGGGTTCGCACCCATATATGTAGATACAGAGCAGTCAGGTGCGCAGGGGACATGACCAGTGAGTGCGGCACCGCAGGTAAGGCTAAGAGAAAGTGCTAAACCAGAGTTTTTAGAGATTTTTAAGGACTTTCTCTCATTTTCAAAGCTTGATATGTAGAGCTGAGGTTTAAGACTTGCAAAGGAGGTATGTATGAGTAGTGATAGACTCATATTGATTACAGAAATTCATGGTTACAATTTTTTTTGCAACATATCCTAAATTGATTTAGGAATTATTCAAGGGAAAAGAAATATCTTCATGCAAGAAGATAGAGACACCTAGGAGACTAAAGGTTAGCTATCCCTACTTTTATTGATTTTGATGTTTGTTGTTGCTCTATGCCGACTTTATCTTTAAACTTTGTTTTTGACCTTTAAATCTTTTCTTTCATATGATACTCTTTAACTTAACTGATCTGTTACCCTTTACTGTTTTACCTTGACTACTCCATTTTCATTGCTTTACCTTTCATTTTCACAGTAAATCATTCAAATTTTCCCAGGACTTTGCATCTGGTAATTTAATCTTTACCATTCTTCTAAATATTTCATCAGTCGTTGTGTGTTTTGCAAAAGTAGTTTTTTTGATAAAGAGATATTTTACCTCATGTTGGAGGTAAAAGAGATTCTCAAAAGTTTGATAGAGAACTTTTCCTGTTGGAATTTCTTTCATGGCTGAATTGTTTTCTTGTTCCTTTGCCACTTCTTTGATTTTCTTATCATATTCTTCATGCTTCATCAATCTATCATTGATAACTAAAGGATTTGGTAGTCCTTTTTGCCTCAAAACATCAAATTTCACCATAAATCTGGTTATTGAAAGCTCCATGTTTTGACACTTGTCTTTAAGTTGTACCATCAAGTTCCTCATAGACATTACCTTTTTCACTTCTAGAATTGTTTTAGTCCTGTCACTTATGCCAATCTCTTCCAATTCCTGTTTGTTCTTGGAATTAAGAAACTTAATAATTTCATTGGCCTCCTTTGGCTTCTTACCAAGTTCTTCCTTAACTTTTTGAATAGCTTCAGTTGCTTCCTTGATTAAATCCTTTTTTCTCAAAGATGACTTCGATGGATGGCCAAATATCATGAACAAAATTAATGATATTGGCCCACAACTGCTACTTTGCTTGGGAAAGTGGTTCTTTCAATGTTAATTCTTTCTCTAACTTCTGCATTCTCTCAATCAATATGTTTGATTTATGTGTTTCATTTTTATGCATGATTTGTGCCAACTTCTTTTCATCTTCTAGACTTTTTATTTGATCTTTAAGTGTAGTTATTTCATTTGTTTGGATGGACATATCTTTCATAGCTTTGATTAATTTACCTGCTTCAATACTAGGATGAGCTGCTGTTGTAGATGATTCTGTAACTGATGTAGTTGATGATGTAGTGGGAAGTGTTGTAGCTACTGGAACTGTTGTGGCTGCTCAAGCTGCTAAAGTAGAAGGAACTGCTATAGTAACTGTAGGAATAGTAGTGACTGTAACTGTTTCCATTCTGGACTTGTTCTCCTCCATTAACTTATCCATCTCATTTTCCATTTCTGTTAATTGAGTAGTTAACTGAAGAATGAGGATCATCATCTCATCTTTTTGGTTTTGATTCTCTAGAACTTCCTTGGTCTGTGGATGTTCAGTAGGAGGCAATTTTAGCTGCTTCTTCAATGCAGCAATGTCTGCATTCTTTTTCTTAATGATTTCTTCTGCACCTTTGACATTCTTTGGATCATATCCCACTTAAATAAACAAATCTTCAAGGGATTTAATTATATTATCTTTAGCTTGTGAGGATGCCTTCTCTAGTTTTAATTGTGCTTTGATATTCTCTAGATAATTTTGTAGTTTTTGTACACTCATAGGTTTGTCAATCATAGTTGAGTATATAATTTCTCTTACTTTCTTATGAAACTCTATTTGGTCTATAGGATGAACATCTTTGGCAAGAATATCAAATTTTTTCTTTCTATAATATACTAAAGACTTAGGATGCTGTACTATAGGTAGAAAAAAGGTCATCTGCATTTTTTTTGTCTTAACGTCAAATGCATAAAGTAATCTGTTTTGACCGCCAGGAGTCTGTTTCAAGTACTGTGAATATATTTCAAATTTTATTTCTTCATTTTTGGCCTTAACATATTTGTATCTTTCTTTTATGTCTATTTATCTGTCCATTGGTTCGCTTGAGGAAGAGACTTCAACACTATGCTGCTTCCTGATGATCTGAGCACTAGAAGTTGAAGGCTGATGAGTTTCCTTTGAAACTGATGGAAGTGCATTTTCTTTAACTATAGTGTCTATATTAATGATCTCAATTGTATTAATTATTTCTTCTTGCTCATTTATTGGAATTAGCTTTGTTCTTTTTCTATACATTATTTCAAATTTGTTATTTGTTGTATCTTTGTTTGAGAAATAACCTTCTTCTCTAGTCCTTTTTGCATTTCTGTCTTGTAGGGCTCAAGTATGTACAATGGAACTAGTATCCACCTGCTCCTCCACATCCAGTAAGGTGTTTTCCAACCACTCTGACTGGTTGGCATATCTTTCAATCTCTGGCTCGGACTCATGCATAAAAGGGCTCAATTTAAACTTGAGTCTCAATTTGTTTATGACACCCAAAGGATCATACTGCAATTTGAAACTATCACTGAACTTCATTTCTTGTAAACATCTTTCTGCTTCCTCTCCAACATCCCTATTATTGCAGATAAAAGGACCAAGATAGTTCTTGATTTTAAAATGTGTTTTCTTCTTGGATGATAGAAAATTAACAACATCAAAATTTATGATCTGCTTGATATATTCTAGTGCAAATATCCTCATGGGGAGATATTTAGGCAACCTATACAGAGTGAGTTGACATCCATACACCCTAATTTCAGTGTAATTCTGGTATAAATACTAGTGTCCTGTTTTACTGTGTTTTGACAACTATAAAACTTTCTTTATTTCATCACTGATCCTGGGTTGATTGCTATTGCTTAGCATGTTAACAACTAGTTGAAAAAATGAATAAATGAAATCCTTGTAGCTGAAATCAATGGAATATTTTCAGATTAAGGGTGTCCAAAACATAACAGATCTAGGATTTCCCTTAGTGTCCAGTTTTTGGATGTTAACTGTAAAAATTTCTAATTGGAAATATAGAAACATATGGAACAATACTGAATAGTATTTGAATACTCTTTCATCTGGCAATCTGCTCAATTGATCATGGGTTCTGACTACTAAGAATTGGGAAAAATTGAAAATTGTAGTTGGAGGCTTGCATGGGTAAAAAATAGAAAGGAAACCAAGTATAGGTTCATCTACTTGTTCATCAATAGTATATCATAGAATACAAGATAGCATGGTTACAATCTGTTTGGCTCTCTCAGAGAAAATGGTGGTAGAATATGGAGGGCTATTTGTAGGAACTTGAACTTTTTCTAGGAGGAAAGTTTGAAGAATTTGGGATCTCTTGGGAAGGGCCAGCTTTAAGTACAGATAAATTAGGTTTTCAATAGAAAATGGGGCTTAATTAGGCTTTGGCTAGATCTGTAACATTTCATTTATTGATCCTACATTGATTGTGAACAAAATTTGCTGGTTAGGAGAGTCTATGTCTCTTTGACTTGAGGAATAACAGAGCTGGCATAGATGGATGATTTCAGGGAACGGGTATACCTGTGGGAACAAGTATTTGGGTAAATTTGACTCCCATAGCTGAATATCATCATTTTGGTTGAGGAATTTATCTTTGCTCTCGCAGTGGAGATTTAACAGATCGTTAGGGGAGGCTGTGTCTTTGATCTAGAAATCTCTATCGGCCAATGAGAGGTGGTCAGTATCTAGGTGAGGTTTTTGCAAGGGTTTTGCATTCAGAACACTTTAGGAAGCCATATATTTTTTTATTTTATTCAATTTATCACTATCTGGCTTAAGAAGTAGGCTTAGGACCTCTAGAATAGTGTGAAAAGATGAATATAGTCTGCAAAAAGGGTTTTGGATGCAACAATGGCTTTCTTTAGGTTGGCAAGGCTTTTAAATTGGTTCAATTGATTAAGCTATTAAAAATGTTGTGCAAAGCTTAAGTATAGGCCTTTGGCATTTTAGGAATACTTGGAAAATGAAGCTTTGGTATGCAGAAGGGTTCTCTAAGGGTAGCAGAGGCTTTCCGAGGCTTCAATGGTCTTTATACAACTTCAAATCAGAGTATGCAGTGTCTTCTGGTAGTAAAAGTTTGAATTTTGGTTATAAATGGCTTAAAATAGTTCAGCAGATATTCTGGTGCTTTAGAATAGGTTTGCAAAGGTTCTTTTCTGTAATCCTTAACAAAATAATAGTGAAAAGATTGGAAAGGGCAGCTTCTTTCGTTTTTAACCAACAGTGGTTAATCTTTACATGCGAGGTTAAATTTAAATAGCAGGACAGTTTCATCTGACACGAGGAGGTGGTAAGGTGGTTTATCGCGTTGCTTTAAAGTGTTATGGTGGTATTATTTTGGAGGATGCAATATAACGTGGGTTTGCCACATAGCAAAAAGGTGGGTGAGGAAAACAAGTTATCTTGCATACTTTTGTAATGTTAAAATTCGGATGTCAGAGCATGCGATATGGAGTGTGGGCTATTGGATCTGGAGGTGGGTGATCGGAGGTTTATCACTTGGTGGAGTTGTGAGGGATGAGTCAGGGTGTGGGTTAGGTTTTTAAAATGTAAGGTATTTAATTAAAAAGTAAATACGAGAATTGATATATGCGATGAGGGTTAATAAAATGTGGGACCCAGGAAGATATTACAGCGGGGGTTTAATAAAATAAACTATAGTTTATCAAAAGAAAATGGGGGTTAATGAAATGGTATGCAAGGAAAAAATATATTAGGGATATGAGTTAAAAGGGTATCATGGAGGGCTTTTCAATGGGGCCTGATACATTTTAATTATTTAAAATTAGGATACGGGGGTTTTAGTGGGTTTTAAAGGAAATGTGTAGGGGAGGGTGTAAAATAAATGGAAAAATGGTTACTTTACAAGGGAAAATGAGATGAAATAAGGGAAAAGGTAAAATGAAGGGGAAGGGATATTTTTACAAGGAGTAAATGAGTTTGGAAGGAATTTAGTAATTGGAAATAAACGAATTGATGCTTTTCATGCCTTGTGAAAACTGCTTCTGCCTACTCATCATTTACCCTAACATTTTTTCTTCATTTACTGGGTGCATTTGAGCTTGATGACCCTTTATTTCTTTTTATTTTGTAAGAAAACTATATAATTCTAACCTTATGACTTTCCAATGTCTCAGATTAAATTTTTGATCTCATTATTATTCTATACCTAACTACTGATCTGCCAAGATTAAACAGTTTGGCTAGATCTTTATTCTCTATCTATCAGCATGAAATTTAAAGCATGAATGAATCAAGATTAAACTATTTGAACATCATGGATTGTGGCATTTTTGGGAAGCTGCAAAAAATCTCATTTTGCAAAGTAAAGTAAAAAGTAGTGGCATTTGAACTTGCATCACTTTCAGAATCTTTTTTTTATCTTTTTTTGGTGGGGTTTATACTTCACTCTCTTTACATTTTTATTTTATTTTTAATATGGGAATTTTTTTTGCAGAAAGAAAAAGTATGTACATTATTACAATACTAATCATAGTCAATTCAAAATTATCAATCCTATTATTATAGGACCCTAACAGTGGCTCCACTTGGGGATGGCATTTCCTGGTGAAATGTCAAGAACTTTAAGATCAGTAGCCTTTGAAACTTTGACTGTGCTTTCCTTGTAACTTATTTTTCTACGATCTTCTTTATTCATACATATGATGTTACACCTTTCAAATCTTAGGGCCTTCTCTTCGGGCTTCAACCTCAAAAGGTAATCATCCAATCCAATTTAAACTTTGCAATGCTATGTACAATGAGCAATGTAAACAAATGAACTAATGTTAATATGGGGAAAAGTAATGCTTCAACATTCTTCCATTGATTGGTCCACCTGGTAGATCTGTTCCATCTAATTGCTTCAAGAAAAATGCATTGTTATCTCTGTAAACATAAATGATGTAAGGGCCTTTCCATAGGAAATCAAATTTACCATGTTTACCCTTTTCTTCTCTTCTGGAATCCCATTTGAGTACTTTGTCACCTATGTATAAATCATCAGCTTTGGTTTTCTTGTCAAAACTCTTTTTGATTTTATCTTGGATACTTGGGATTTGACATAGACTTCTTCCTTGGTCTGCTGCAAATGTATTGTCTAATTTATCCTCCTTTGGATATCATTGGATTCTACCTGCAGTTCTTGGATCATCTTCATCACTGGTACTCCTAAAGAGGATGGAAAAACATTGTCCATTCCATATACTAGTTGATAAGGAGATGTACCAATGGACTTTTTTGTAGTTAGTCTATCTTCCCATAAGGCATTAACCAACTTTTTGTTCTAGGTCTTCTTATTGTCTTCTAATAGTTTCTTGATGATATTAACAAGGCTTTTGTTTGAGGATTCTGCAAGTCCATTACCTTGAGGGTAATAGGCCGTGGAATGGCCAAGGGTAATGTGGTTTCGGTTATAAAATTCTACCATTTTATTGGATTTAAGGGAAACAACATTATCAAAGATGAGATTTTGTGGGCATCCAAATCTAGAAAGGATGTTGTTCTCAAGGAATGAAATGATTACATAATCTGTGGCTTGTCTAGAAGGGATGGATTCTATCCATTTAGTAAAGTAATTAGTAGCTATCAAAATCCATTTATGTTGGGCTAAGGAGGGTGAGTGAATTTCCCCAATGAAGTATAAACCCCATTGTTGAAAAGGCATTTCTGTTGATATAGGTTTGAGGGGTAATGATAAGAGTTTCTTCTTGCCTTCAAATATTTGGCATTTGCGACAGGAGGTCACATATTTTCTGACATCTGCAAAAAGGGTGGTCCAGTAAAAACCTTCCCTTAAAATCTTATCAGTTGTTTTTTCGAGTATAGATGTCCCCCATAATCCCCTACATGAAATTCCTGCATGACTTTGTCAGCTTCATCTTTTAATAATCATTTAAAAAAAATTCCACCATTATCTTTCCAATATAAAACATTCTCTAAGATAAAATATTTCATTGCTTTCATCTTTAGGAATCTACTTTTAGTTCCAGATAAACTAGGAGGAGCTTGTAAGTTGAGTAAAACAAAAATAATGTTTGCATACCAGGGTGAATCTATGAAAGCTTCACTGATTTGTGGAGTCGCCATCTCTTCCTGATCATATATAGTAGCAATGAAATTTATGTCTAAGGCTCAACAGTTTGATTCAGCCATGAGTTTGGATAAACCTTGGCCTTTAATCAATTTTGTAGGCTTGAGCTCAACATCATATTCTTGTATGGTGGCAGTCCATTTTACTCTTTTTCCATGAGGCCCATTCTGAGTTAGAATGTCCTTTACAACTGAGTTTGGAACATATGCTATTATGTGAGAATACAGAATATATACTTTGAAATCCTTTATGGCTTTCAATAAATCAAGAGCTTGTTTTTCCATTATATTATACTTTAGTGTAGCATCTCTCAAAGCTTTACTGAAGAAGGTGATGGGTTGTTCATAATTTGCAACAAGACTGCTGCAATAGTGTGTTCTAAAGCAAATGAAAAAATTATGAAGTCTTTGTTGAAATTAGGACTTATGAGGGCAGGTGTTTTAGTAAGGGCTTCTTTCATTGCTTCAAAAGACTTCTTAGCCTCTACTGTCCACTTAAGTGTTGAATCCTTTTTCAACATGTTATTCAAATATATAATTAGTTCTACTAAGTTAGAAATGAATCTTCTAAGAAAATTTATTTTACCTAAGAATGATTGCAATTCTTTAATGTTCCTAGGATGGTTGATGTTTAGGATTGCTTCTATTCTAGCTGGATCAATTCTAATGCCCTCTTTTGAAATTATGTGTCCTAAGAGTTTACCTTCTTCTAGTCCAAAGAGTGCCCTTTTGGGGTTCAAAGAAATGCCAAATTTTCTACATTTAATAAAAACTCTTCTCAAATGATTTAGATGGTCATTGTCTGTTTTGGAGAATACTGTTATATCATCTAGATAAATGACTAAAAGGTCATGAATCCCCTTAGCAAAAGCTATATCCATAGCTCTTTGAAAGGTAGCTCCTGCATTCATTAGTCCAAAAGGAATTTTCAAATACATGAAAGTACCCCAAGGAGTGGTAAATGTAGTCTTTGCTTGATCCTCTAGTTGAACTAAGATATGATTGTATCCAAAAAGCCCATCAAGTAATGATATTCTAGATGATCCTACCACCCTTTGTAAAATATGGTCCATTTTGGGAAGAGGATAGTTATCGTTTAGTGACACTTTGTTTAAGTTTCGGAAATCAACACATAGTCTGATTTCCCCTGTCTTTTTCCTAGTGGGAACTAAGTTAGAAACCCAATCTGAATATCTAATTGATGCTATGATTTGTGCCTCATACATCCTTTTTTCTTCTTTTTCAATCAATGGCATAAGAAATGGATTAATCCTCCTAAGCTTTTGTTTAAAGGGTTTCTGATCTTCTTTGATGGATATTTTATGTTGAATAATGCTGGTGTCATAAGATTTTAGGTCTTCATAACTCCAGGCAAAGACATCTTGAAATTCTTTAAACAAACTTGTATATTTTAGCTTTTCAACTGGAGGTAATGCTTTGGATAACTTAATAAGCTTAGGTTTTTCTTCTGTTCCTATATTACATTCTTCCATGTCTGATCTTAAAGGCTCCTTTTTGGTGTTCTAGGTACATCATTTGAATCAAACAAATCTTCTAATGGGGCTAATCCCTTAGGCAAAAATTTATTTTTCAGATTTAAAATCTCAGAATCATCATTGACTATTTCTTCTATTTCTACTTTTTCTAAGTTATCTATTTCTACTTTAGTGAATTTAGTGGGTTTATTTACATCTCAAAATTTATATCTATCTCACTATTTATGGTGTCATCTACTGTACAATCAGTATCTATGTTACAGTTTTTGAATTCTCCCTTAGCATTCATAAAATTAGATATTTGAGAATCTTGTGAAAAAATCTACCAATATTTTAGATTATCAGGTATAACAGGCTTGTGTTTTACCTCTGCAGTGTACTGGTGATTGGGATGAAAAGGTAATCTGCAAGTGATAGAAAAAGTAGCCAAATTGTGAGCTTGCATGTTTTGTTTCTTAGGAATAACAACAAAATCAATTTCAAGAAGTTCTTTAATCAGATCTATAACAATTTCTCTATATTGGCTAAGTCTAGGATTATTCACAAAATATTCATAGAATACTCTCCTTTAATTTGTTTTATAATCAATTCTGAGTCTCCCATGATAGAAACTCTCTTAGCTCCAAGGTTTCTTACAATTTGTAATCCTAAGATTAAAGCTTCACACTCTGCCATGTTGTTAGTGCATTTGAAGTTCAATTTGAAGGCATGACCTTCAGAATGATTATCTTCCATGTTATGAATCCACACTCCTGCACCTTCTCCTAATCTGTTTGATGAACCATAAAAATCTAGGTGCCATCTAGATTCATGACATATATTATCACTGTCAAGTTCTTTATTTTTTTCTTCTAAAGTTGTGATTTCATCTTTGCCATTGTCTGAATTATACAAGATAAATGGGTCTAGATCATAAGGCATGGAATAAATAGGATAATTCTGTGGTCTTTATGAACTACTTACAATGTATTTCATCAAGGTTTCTTTGTAAAGCTTTCTTTGTTGTCCAAATACTTAAATGGTAGCATATGACATGTCTAATTGCAGAGATCCTTGTAATTTTGCTCTCCATGAGCGAGATAACAACATACCATATTTAGGTGGAATATTAGCAATTACTATGTCCATAACAATACTTTTTGCTGGGCATTGGACTAAAGTTACACAGATATCTTTTATCAAGCCTAGGCATTTGACTTGACTAGAATCAAAGTAAAACAGGTCCTTGTAGGGTCTAGTGATGTCTAAGTTTAATCTTTCCATGACTGCTTTAGGCATTAGGTTATGAGATGCTCTTGAATCTAACATAGCATTATCTAGGATTTTATCATGAACGTTTAAGCTAATGTAGAATGGAGGAATACCCCCTTGTTGATGTTTACCATTCACTTTTGGACCAAAGAATAACTCAGGTTGATCATCATTAAGGTTTACAACATCTTTTCCTTTATCTATGTCAAGTGTTTTAGTAATTTTTGCTTTGTATGATTCATTTTTCACCAGCTCTATTAAAGGAACTAGTATTTTCAATTTGGCTATCTCAATTTTGACATTGAATGACATTTGAGTTTTGCCTAGCTGAATGATTTCATCTTTAGCAATTTGGGTTTGTGTGTTTTTGTCTTATTTACTAGCACTTGGTAATTCAATTTGTGTATCAACAATTTTGCTTCTTGTTTTGAATAGTTTGAGTAGCAGTTGAAATTATGTCTACAATTTTTGGCCTGAAAGCCTCCTAAGTTCCTCTAGGTAGAATTTGCAGAACTTTGGTCACCAGAGCTTCTGCTATCTTCTTAGTTTGGGTTTGGACTGATTTCTTAGTAGGAAGTTCTGTGTTCTTTTTGCTTCTAAGGCTATATTGTTTGTGAAATTCATAGATAGAAAATTCATAACCTTGTTTGTAGTTCAAGGACTCTCTAGATTCTAATCGTAATTGCTGTAACATGTACAATTTATGTTCTTCCTAGGTAAGAAAAATGGCATCTTCATTGTTTACTCCCATCAAGTTTATCTGGGTGTCTTGGTCTTATTCAAGCTGTTGTGAACCTTCAGCATAATTTTCATGGAAAAGTGGCCCAATTTATTGATCGGGTATACCCTCTTTTGATTTTCCAGTATTAGGATTCTTCCTAAAGTTAGGGTTTCTGATTTGAGGTCCTTGTTGATTTTCCTAGTGAGGGTTTCTTTCCATATTCTCTAACCTATATATTAACTTTTCTAAACTTTTAGCTAAACTATCTATCTTAACATCTGAAGTGTATGGTTCTTCCTTAATGGTAACTCTCCTCTCATTCCTCATTCTATCTCTTTTAGCCAACAAGTTAGCTTCTACATTAACTGCATCACTCTGTATCTATTCTAAAGTTGGAGGGTTTCTTTCTCTCAATCGGTAAGGCATATAAGTGTCAAAACCATCAAGAAATTTGATTAGAGCCAAGTCTGGTGGAGGTTTGATATTTACAGGGATTGCATTATAAATACTGTCAAACCTAGAACAATAGTCCTGAACAGATTCATTAGGAGCTCTTCTAATGTTTTCATATTGAGACAATATTTGTAAAGGATCTTTCTTTCTTTCCCATCTATTGATAAACAATCTATGGAAAACAGTTAAATCAGCAATATGACCAATAGGTAAAACTTTAAACCATTTCTTGACATCTCCTACTAGTGTTTGTGCAAATAATCTCATCTGTACATCTTCTTCATTAATTTCATCTAATTCAAAATAATCATTCATTTTATTTACATGTTGTTGTGTAGTATATTGATCAGTACCATCAAATTGAAAGATTTTACTCTGGTAGTCTTGGGGCATGGCATGTGCTTGAGCTGGTAAGGTCAAAGGATCTTATCTGGTAGCCATGGCTAAGATTCTAGCTTGGCTAGGAGGTAAAGTGGTAGTTCTTGAAGATGAACTTGAAGTGCTTGCAGATGAGCTTGAAGTGCTAGAAAATGTAGCAGAAGTGCTAGAAGATGAACTTGAAGTATTTGGAGATGGAAATAAAAATTTGGGCTGAAGAGGAAGCTTGAGGATGAATGATTTTGTGGAATGAAGTGTATTGGAAATAATAGATGAAGTGGTACTAAATAAAGATGAATTTACAGGCTCTAGAGGAATGGTAGAAGGCTTAGGAGTAGCAACAATTAGGGTAGCTAATTCAACTGACTATTGAAAATAGGCTTCGTCTATGTGCCTTATTAAAGTTGAGGTTAAAGCATCAAGTTTATCAAAAGTGTCTAGAATATGTTGATCTAAATCAGGTTATATAGTATTCTTCTTTGATTCAATAAATTGAATAAAAGTAGGGTCTATTACAGTATCATGGACTGAATTTTCAAATTTGGTACGAAATAAAGAATGCTCAAATGATAAATCAAATTGAAAATCCTCTAAGTTTGATAACTCTCTAGGAAGTGAATTTTCTTTGATTAGCTAACTAATGCTTTCTTGACTTTCTACTTTATTGTTTTTCTTATGATTCTATCTGGATTATCAACAATTATAGCAAGGTTTGGATCTGGATGTGCCCTGGTATCATATGTTCTTTTGGAAGCCAAAATTTTAAATCCTTTATTTTTTAATGAAACTTTTTGACAACCCTAAAATTGCCTTAAGGTGAAAAGATGAGATTTAGGATTTCATTGAAGGTTTATTAAACTGAGGATTGGTTTCCCTAGTATGGCTGCCACTATGTTAGCACTCCAAAATTTCTCTAGGGTTGTTATGTTGTGTTTAAAGAAATAATAGAGGTAACCACAAACCTACTTTTGAGATAAGGATCCAGCCTTCCTAATGCTCAGAGAGGGCTCTCTCTTAATGATTTAACTTTGTTGAGTTAATTGATTTTAGGCTAGTTATGTAAGCTTGATTTGGTTTTGATTTGAATTTCTGGTGGAATTATTGACTTAGATGGATAGAAGACTGTCTATTTTCCATTGGGATATGGAGTCAATGGGTCAAGAAAATAGGATTGAATCAAGTTCTAAAGGAAGTGTCCATAGGGAAAAGTAGCTAAGCAAATTCAGATCTTTTAGGCTGAAGGGTGAAGTGGTTTTCAATTGGGATCAAGGAGCAGTTAAGGATTCCTTAAAACCAGATAATGAGGGAAATGAAAGATGTAAATTGAAATTAGGGAGCAATGAAGAATTACTTACTCTAGATTTTAGAAGAAAGCATCAAAATGAATAACAACGTAGAATAGAGTGTAATTAAACATATTCTACAATAATATTCCTGTTATAACATTTAAATTTGGAAAACATACAAGTGTATCGAATACTTAAGAAAATAACAATTTGAACAATTGAAAGATACTTCACTGAAATTGCCCAACACATGAATCCTGTAATGCAATGCCTTTATTACTTGTCCAGTCTATTGACTTGAAAATGGTACAATAAACCTCCATGTTGTAGATGAGTTCCACTATAGAAATGTTAAGAAATCCACCCCACAATACTTCAAATTATTAAGTATTTACACAAAAAACTATTACAAAATATCCAAAACTAATTTAGGAATTATTCAAGGAAAAAGAAATATCTTTATGCAAGAAGATAGAGACACCTAGGAGACTTAAGGCTAGTTGTCCTTGCTTTTATTGATTTTGTTGTTTTCTATTTTGATATTTTGCTGCTTTCTCTCTTTTGATGTTGCTCTACGCCGACTTTATCTTTAGAGCATGTTTTTGACCTTTAAACTCTATCTTTCATCTGATACTCTTTAACTTAACTAATATGTTACTCTTTACTATTTTACCTTGACTGGTCTATTTTCACTATTTTACCTTCTATTTTCATAGTAAATCATTCAACTTTTCCCATGAATTGACATCTAGTAATTTAATCTTTACCATTCTTCTGAAGATTTCATCAGCCTCTGTGTATTTTTCAAAAGTAGGTTTGTTGATAAAGAGACATTTTACTTCATGCTGGAGGTAAAAGAGATTCTCAAAAGTCTGATAGAGCACTTTTCCTATTGGAATTCCTTTCATGGCTGAATTGTTTGCTTGTTCCTTTGCCATTTCTCTGATTTTCTTATCGTAGTCTTCATGCTTCTTGAATCTATCATTGATAACCAAAGGATTTGGTAGGCCTTTCTGCCTCAAAACATCAAATTTCACCATAAATATGGTTATTGCAAGCTCCATGTTTTGACACTTGTCTTCAAGTTGTACCATCAAGTTCCTCTTAGAGATTACCTTTTTCACTTCTAGAATTGTTTCAGCACTATCACTTATGCCAATCTCTTCCAATTCTTGTTTGGAATTAAGAAACTTAATGATTTCATTAGCCTCCTTTGGCTTCTTACCAAATTCTTCCTTAACTTTTTGAATAGCTTCAATTGCTTCCTTGATTAAATCCTTCTGCTCAAAGATGACTTGGATGGATGGCCAAATATCATTAATAAAGTTAATGATATTGGCCCACAGCTGCTGCTTTGCCTGGGAAAGTGCTTCTTTCAATGTAAATTCTTTCTCTAACTTCTGTATTCTCTCAGTCAATATATTTGACTTCCGTGTTTCATTTTTATGCATGATTTGTGCCAACTTCTTTTCATCTTCTAGACTTTTTATTTTATCTTTAAGTCTATTTATTTCTGTTTGGATGGACATATCCTGCATAGCTTTGATTAATTTACCTGCTTCATCACTAGGATGAGTTGTTGCTGTAGATGATTCTGTAATTGATGTAGTTCCTGATGTAGTGGGAAGTGTTGTAGCTACTGGAACTGTTGTGGCCACTGAAGCTTCTAAAGTAGAAGGAACTTCTGTAGTAACTATAGGAATAGTAGTGACAATAACTGCTTCCATGTTGGCCTTTTTCTCTTGCACTAACTTATCCATCTCATTTTCCATTTCTATTAATTGAGAAGTTGACTGAAGAATGAGGTTCATCATCTCATCTTTTTGGTTTTGATTCTCTAGAACTTCCTTGGTCTGTGGATGTTTAGTAAGAGGTAAGTTTAGCTGCTTCTTCAATCAACAATGTTTGCATTCTTTTTCTTAATGAGTTCTTCTACACCTTTGACATTCTTTGGATCATATCCCACTTCAATAACCAAATCTTCAAGGGATTTAATTCTATTATCTTTAGCTTTTGAGGATGCCTTCTCTAGTTTTAACTGTGCTTTGATATTCTCTAGAGAATTTTGTAGTTTTTGTACACTCATAGCTTTCTCGGTCATAGTTGAGTATAGAATTTCTCTTTCTTTCTTATGGAACTCTATTTGGTCTATAGGATGAACATCTTTGGCGGGATTCTTAGAATCTATCTTTCTGTAATCTGCTGATGACTTAGGATGTTGTAGTGTGGGCTGCAAAAAGGTCATATGCATTTTTCCCGTCTTATAATTAAATGCATAAAGTAATCAGTTTTGGCCACCAGGAGTCTGTTTCAAGTAATGTGAACATATTTGAACTTTTCATTCTTCATTTTTGGCCTTAATATCTTTGTATCTTTCTTTGACGTCTATTTCTCTATCGATTGGTTCACTTGAAGAAGAGACTTCAGCACTATGCTGTGTCATGATGATCTGAGCACTAGAGGTTGAAGGCTGATAAGTTTCCTTTGAAACTGATGGAAGTGCATTTTCTTTAATTATAGTGTCTGTGTCAATGATCTCAATTGTATTAATTACTTCTTCTTGCTCATTTACTAGATTCAACTTTGTTCTTTTTCTATACATTATTTCAAATTTGTTATCTGTTGTACCTTTCTTTGAGCAAGAACCTTCTTCTCTAGTCTTTTTTGCATTTTTGTCCTATAGGGCTAGAGTATGTAGAATTGAACTAGTATCCACCTGCTCCTCCATACCCAGTAAGGTGTTTTCCAACCACTCTGACTGGTTGGCATATCATTCAATCTCTGGCTTGGACTCATGCATAAAAGGGCTCAATTTAAACTTGAGTCTCAGTTTATTTATGACACCGAGAGGATCATACTGTCATTTGAAACTATCACTGAACTTCATTTCTTGCAAACATCTTTCTACTTCCTCTCCAGCATCCCTATTATTGCAGATAAAAGGACCAAGCTAGTTCTTGATTTTAAAATGTGTTTTCTTCTTGGCTGATAGAAAATTAACATCATATGAATTTATGATCTTCCTGATATATTCTAGTGCAAATATCCTCATGGGGATATATTTACGTAGCTTATACGGAGTGAGTTGACATCCATACACCCTAATTCAGTGTAGTTCTAGTATAAATACTAGTGTACTGTTTTAATATGTTTGGACAACTATAAAAAATTCTTTATTTCATCACTGATCTCAGGTTGATTTCTACTGCTTAGCATGTTAACAATGGGTGAACAAATGAATCAATGAAATCATTGTAGCTGTAATCAGTGGAATATTTTCGGATTAAGGGTGTCCAAAAGATAACAGATCTAGGATTGCCCTTAGTGTCTAGTTTTTGGATGTTAACTATAAACATTTCTAATTGGAAATATAGAAACATATGGAACAATATTGAAGAGTATTTGAATACTCATTCATCTAGAAATCTGATCAATTGATCATGGATTCTGTCTATTAAGAATTGGCCAAAATTGAAAACTGTAGTTGGAGGCTTGCCTAGGAAAAAAATAGAAAGGAAACCAAGTATAGGTTCATCTACACATTCATCAGTAGTATATCCTAGAATAGAGGACAACATGGTTACAATTTGTTTGTCTCTCTCAGAGAAAATGGTGGCAGAATATGGAGGACTATCTGTAGGAACCTGAGCTTTTTCTAGGAGGAAAGTCTGAAGGATTAGGGATCTCTTGGGAAGGTCCAGATTTAAGTATATATCAATTAGGGTTTCAATAGAAAATGGGGCTTCATTAGGCTTTGGCTAGATTCGCAACATTTCATTTATTGATCCTGCAGTGATTGTGAACAAAATTTGCTGGTTAGGAGAGACTATGGCTCTTTGGCTTAGGGAATAGCAGATATGGCATAGATGGATGATTTCAGGGAACTGGTATACTTGTGGGAACAATTATTTGGGTAAATTTGACTCCCATAGCTGAATATCATCATTCTGGCCGAGGAATTTATGTTTTCTCTCACAATGGAGTTTTAACATATCATTATGGGAGGTTGTGTCTTTGATCTGGAAATCTCTATCGCGCAATGGTAGGTGGTCAACATTTAGGTGATTAGTTTGCAAGGCTTTTGCATTCAGAATATTTGGGAAGCCATAAATTTGTTTATTTTATTTAATTTATCACTATCTGGCTTAAGAAGTAGGCTTAGGACCTATGGAATATTGTGAAAAGTTGAATATAGTCTGCAAAAAGGTTTTTAGATGCAACAATGGATTTATTTAGGTCAGCAAGGCTTTTAAATTGGTTCAATTGATTAACCTATTAAAAATGTTGTGCAAATCTTAAGTACATGCTTTTGGCATTTCAGGAATACTTGGAACATGAAGCTTTGGTATGTAGAAGGGTTCTCTGACAATAGCAAAGGCTTTCTGAGGCTTCAATGGTCTTTATACTACTTCAAATCAAAGTCGGTAGTGTCTTCTAGTAGTAAAAGTTTGAATCTTAGTTGTAAATGGCTTAAAATAGTTCAGTAGATATTCTGCCGCTTTAGAATAGGTCTGCAAAGGTTCTTTTCTGCAATCCTTAACAAAATAATAGTGAAAAGATTGGAAAGGGCGACTTATTTTTTTTTTAACCAACAATGGTAAATGTTTGGGTGCAGGGTTAAATTTAAATAGCAGGGTAGTTTCATCTGATGTGAGGAGGCGGTAAGGTGGTTTATCACACCGCTTTAAAGTGGTATGGTGGTATTATTTTGGAGAATGCGATATAATGTGGGGATGCCATGCAGCAAAAATGCGGGTGGGGAAAATAGTTTATCTCGCATACTTTCGTGTTGTTAAAAGTCATACGTCAGAGCATGCGGTATGGAATGCGGGCCACTGGATCTGGAGGTGGGTGATTGGAGGGTTATCGAGTAGCAAAGTTGTGAGGGATGAGTCGAGGTGTGGGTTCGGGCTAATTAAAATGTAACGTAGTTAATTAAAAAGTAAATACGTGAATTGATATATGTGATGAGGGTTAATAAAATGTGGGACTTGGGAAGATATTACAACGAGGGTTTAATAAAATAAACTATAGTTTATCAAAATAAAATCAGGGTTAATGAAATGGTATACGGGGAAATAATATACTAGGGATATGAGTTAAAAGGGCATTGGGGAGGGTTTTTCAATGGGGTCCAATACATTTTAGTTATTTAAACTTAGGATATGGGGGTTTTAGTGGGTTTTAAAGGAAATGTGTAGGGAAGGTGTAAAATAAAGGGAAAAAGGGTTACTTTACAAAGGGAAAATGAGATGAAATAAGGCAAAAGGTAAAATGAAGGGGAGGGGATATTTTTACAAGGGGTAAATGAGTTTGGAAGGAAGTTAGTAATAGGAAATAAACCAATTGGTGCTTTCCATGCCTTGTGAAAATTGCTTCTGCCTACCCATCATTTACCGTAACATTTTGTTCTTCATTTACTGGGTGCATTTGAGCTTGCTGACCCTTTATTTCTTTTTCTTTTGGAAGAAAACTATCTAATTCTAACCTTATGACTTTCTAATGGCTTAGATTAAATTTTTTAGCTCATTATTATTCTCTACCTAACTACTGATCTACCAAGATTAAACAGTTTGGCTAGATCTTTACTATCTATCTATTAGTATGAAATTTAAAGCATGAATGAATCAAGATTAAACTATTTGAACATCATGGATTGTGGCATTTTTGACAAGCTATACACAATCCTATTTTGCAAAGTAAAGTAAAAAGTAGTGGCATTTGAACTTGCATCACTTTCAGAATCTATTTTTTTATCTTTTTTTGGTGGGGTTTATACTTCACCCTCTTTACATTTTTTATTTTATTTTTAATATGGGAAAACATTTTGCAGAAAGAAAAATTATGTTCAATATTACATGACTAGTCATAGTCAATTCAAAATTATGAATCCTATTATTATAGGACCCTAACAATCCCAAAACTTTCAGGGAGGCAGTGGATTCAAAGGATGGAAAACTCTGGAATGAGGTCATGGTTGAAGAAATTTAATCTTTGGATAAAAATGAGGCTTGGGATCTGGTGGAGTTTCCGATTGTAAGGAAACCCATTAGGAACAAATGGGTGTTTAAGAAGAAGGTGAATGTAGAAGGCAAGGTGGAGAAATACAAATCTCGAATGGTAGAAAAAGGTTATTCCCAGGTGTCGGGAATTGATTTTGGTGATATATTTTCTCTTGTTGCCAAGTTAGCTTCTATTAGATTACTTTGATCTATTTATGCTACTTTTGATTTTGAAGCTTAGCATATGGATGAGAAGAAACCATTTCTTCATGGAAATCTAGAAGAAGAGATATACATGAAGAAATCTAAAGGCTTTGTAGCAAAAGGTAAGAAAGAACTAGTATGCAGGTAAAAAAGGTCTCTGTATGGGTTAAAACAATCACCAAGGATGTGCTATTATAATTTTGATACTTATATATGGGGACTTGGCTTCACTAGGAGAAAAGAAGATCATCGTGTGTATTTTAAATTAATTGGTGACCGTGTTATTTATTTGGTCTTATATGTGGATGATATGTTGCTGATTGGAAATGACAAATAAATTATCTAGGATTTGAAAAACCAATCATCCTCTAAATTTGACATGAAGGATTTTAGTGTTGCAAACTATATTTTGGGCATGAAAATTAAATGAGATCGGACAAAGAGGAAGGTTTGGTTAAACCAGAGGAAGTATGTCAAGACAATATTGAAGAGGTTTAATATGCATGGTATTAAATCAGTGAAGGTTCCTATTCTTGTAGGTGGAAAGTATCTGCTGAACAATGTCCCAAGACACAAGAAGAGGAAGAGGACATGTCCCATGTTCCACATGCGAATGTAGTTAGTATCTTGATATATGTAATGGTTTGCACCAGACTAGACATTACACATGCAGTGGGAGTATTGAGCAAGTTTATGTCAAAAGTAGGGAAGGAGAATTAGACAACAATGAAGTGGGCTTTCAAGTATTTATGTGGCACTAGTGATTATGGTTTGTTCTACCAAGGAAGACTAGGATTGGACATAGTTTTGGACATTCATGGCTTTGTTGTTGTAGACTAGGCTCGAGATCTGGACTAGAGAATATCTACAAGTGGGTATGTGTTTACCTATTTAGAGGAGCAGTCAATTGGATGAGAAAGAGACAGTCTGTACTAGCACTTTCAAATACAGAGGCTAAATACATGGTAATCACTCATGCAAGAAAGGAAGTAGTTTGGTTGCAGAGGTTGTGTTCAATTATGGGGTTGGTACAACTAGCTATAAGGATATATTGTGACAACCGAAGTACAATGTTCTTAGCAAAGGATCGTGCTTATCATTTAAAGACAAAGCAAATTGATGTTCAGTATCACTTTGTGAGGGATATTCTTAAATACAAAAGGTGTTTCTGGTAAAGGTGGACACTTTGAATAATGTTGGAGATGCATTGACGAAGTTTGTGAGCACTGAGAAGTTTTCTTGGTGTAGAGAAAAAATGGGCATTGCACCCTTGGATCAATGAATATGCACTCTTGTAGCCCCCTATGTGGAAAGAAAATAACAAGTGGGATAATGTTGGGTATGTGTTATATTCTTTCCATGTCTAGCCCCAATTTTTTTTTGGGGGTTTGGGTCAGCACCTCGGAAAAAAATTTCTCAGCGATTTTGAGCATGGTTTTGGCATGATGGTTTTTTTCTTATGGTATTTTTGCATATTTAGTCAAGGGAATTATGGTTATGTTCTAATCCAGATTAGTGGATTGGGTATATATTATGTATATGTATATGTAATATGTATATGTATATGATATGTATTGTATATATATATATATATATATATAATATAAATTATATATATATATTATATATATATATATAATATCTATTATATATATATATATATATATATATATTAATATATTGTGTGTGTGTGTGTGTAATTATATATTATATGTGTGTATATATATATGTGTGTGTGTGTGTTAATAATATATATATATGTGTGTGTATATATATATATATAAATATAGTAACTTGAAAGAATAATATATTGAAAAAATCCAATCTAGTAGTCTCGGTTTTGGGATCCATGGAAAATCTCTGTGTATATTTGTTTTATGTTTTTGCCATTATATATTTTTTTATATTTGAAGAATTTTTTTGTAGGTAATTTATGTATAGGGTTAAAAATTACAATAACTTGGCTTGACATTAACCATCCTTAACATGTATGGTCCATATCACAATAGGGAACTTTTTTTGGATGAGTTTGGGGTTATCGAATCTCTTTCAGGCCCTAATTTGATCTCATGGGGAGATTTAAATCTTATCTTTCCATTTAGTGAAGTTTGGGGGAAATGATCATATAGTCCCTTTAAGAGGCTATTTACCTCTTCTCTCAATATTTCCTAACTAATATCGAGCCTATAAAACTTATTCCAACTTGGTATAATTGCAAAATAAGAAACGAATAGGTGGAAAAACATTTGGACCATTTTATGATCTTAGAGTCCTTTATTTCATCCTAGGTTTCTTGTTAGTCTTGGATTTCCTTGGGTGGATTTTGAAACCACCTCCCCATATTCCTTCACTTTGAGCTAGGCAAGTTAGGGCTTACTCAACTATTTAGATGTAACGATGTATTGATCTTGGAGCCTGATTTTAAAAATCTAGTTGAAGACTCTTTGGATCATTTAACTCCCTCTATCCTTGACTCATGTATGGTACAATTTGTAGATAACATTTCTTGCCTAAATGCTTTTGCAAAAAGATAGGCCCAAAATTTTAGAGAGAAATAACAAGCCCATATTAAGGAATTAAAATTGAACATTCATTCTATTCATGAAGAATCTCTACAAAATAATTTCTCAAACAAGATATTAGCTTGATGCTGCCTTGGAATTAGAGAGGCATACATTGTTGATGAATAGGAGGCTGAATGGAGATTAAAAAGCATGGCTATATGGATCAAAGAAGGTGACAACAATATTTTTTTTCACCAATTCACTTCCTATAAGCATAATAAAAATCTATTTATGAAATTGAAAGAGGGGATGGATTGATGGCACACACCTTTGATGAAGTGGTTACTAAAGGTAAACCCTCTACATAGAGTAGGAAGGGTGTCCTATAAAATAATTATTAGAGGTGCTTGCTAGTTTTCCTCATTCTTTCATTGATGAAATGAATCAAGAGTTAGAGGAAGAAGTGACCAAATCCGAAGTAAAAGTAGTTTATTTTCGATGCAAAAATGGAAATTCCCTGGTCTAGGTGGCCTCCCTATGGAATTCTATATTGATTTCATGACATCCTAAAAAAAATTACTGTAGGTTATTAGAGAATCTTAGAGATTTGGAAAAGTACTAGGGTCCTTTAATTCCACCTTCCTGGTTCTCATCCATAAAAAAATCTGATGCTGCCTCCTTTGAAGATTATAGAACTATCTCATACTGTAATGTTATTTATAAGATAATATCCAAGGTCATTTCTAAATGAATCAAGATTTTCTCTAGTCCGATTATTTTTGGAGAACCATTTGGTTTCCTTCAAGGAAGGAAAATTCATTATGTCGTTTCCATTTATGAAGAATCTATTCATTAGATAAGGACTAGGACATTTGTACAATAAAAATTGGACCTATCAAAAACGTATGAGAGAGCATGCTAGACTTCCCTTCACCTATTCCTTTTAAAACTAGGGATGAATCTAACAAAAATAAACTGGTTCATGGGGTGGATTTAATCCTCTTCTTTTACTATTCTTATAGATGGAGCTTCATCTTGCATTTTTAGAGCCTCACTTGGATTGTGCCAGGTTCCCTCTCTCATCCCTTCTCTTCCTTCTTGTTGCATAGTTACTTAGTAACAAAATCTTAGTCGAAAAAAAAATGACACATTTTATGTATCAAATTTGTGAAGCAGACGTACATATCCCATCTACTATTCATAGATGACATCTTATTATTTTTGCATGTAATGATGATAGACCTTTCATCTCTAAAATGGTCCATAGATCTATTTTGTTTGTCAACTACTATGATCATTAACATTGAAAAGTCTCAACTCGTTTCTTACTCCATCCCTATCACTATCTCTCATCCCGTAGCTACTCTTTTTCCCTTTCTCTAAGCCAAATGGTGGAGGGTTTTAAATATTTGGGTTTCTTCCTTAAACTTGTGGCATATAAATATGATTATTGGAAATGAATCTTTAAGAAGGAAGAGGCCAAGATTTCATTCTAAGAAAACAAACTCTTATATAGAGTAGGAAAATTAAAACTCATCAAGGTTGTATTAGAAAGTATATAGCCAATGTCCCAAAATGAATCCTTATTAAATTTGGAAATACTAGTATCATTTTCTTTGGTCAAATGGAAAAACGTTTGGAGGTATCCCCTTAGTTAAATGGAATGGGTTTGGATGCCAAAACATTTTTCTAGGCAGGGCTAAAGCCTTGGAAACTCGCAATCTATGGCAATTACTACAAAATTCCTCTCTTTGGGGAAAAAATCTAAAAGAAAAATATATTCCATCTTTATCATTTGAGGTCTAGTTTTGGCAACAAAAAAAAGCCTTCAAAAGGTTCTATAGTGTGGAAGGCTTTTTCTAATTCCTTATTCTCATTGGAAATTTCATGATGTGGTGTATAGGTGACATACAAAAGGTTAAACTACAACTTGACCCATGGCTTGGGGTCGGGGGGGGGAATTTCCATCTTTTAGATGACCTAATTACTTATTTACATAATGCAAGGCTTTTCTTTATGCAATATGTCAAGGCTTAGTCACCCAAGGAATGGGGTAAAGGTGGATGGAAATCCACTTTAGATTTGGACCTTCCTGGGCAATTCGCTATGGAATGGGACTCTTATATAATTCCCCTAGTTAAAAAATTTATAAGGCTAAAAGATGATGTTGAAGATGTCATGGTATTGTCAAAAGATTCTCAAAATAGTGATTTCACTACAAAATAGGGATATGCCACTTTCATTGAGTCTTCTTTTCAATATGAAAAGAAAGGAGTAAGCTAATGCGTCGACGAAATACCCTTCATGTTTTCGATCCCTCGCCGTCGGGGAGGCACTTCCGATGACCTCTCCGTGATGTGGGTCCCTTCCGTCTCTAGACATAAAATCCAAACTTCGTCTGCGTCATTGTTGGCGTTACTAGCCGTCTCCCTCTTTGTCTCAGTCACCATTGGCATTACTATCCGTAGAGTTTTGTTTGCAGGCTTGTCGATTACGACATGATGACTCACCTAACTTAGGCTTAAATGAGTTAATGGAGAGCCTCCCTTTCACACCTTAGTTATTCTGAATTCCACCCACTCTCACACCAGAGTTTTCATTGATCAAAACATGAAAAAATCATAGGCAAGTTTTTATTTTGTACTCAAGACATGAGCAGTGAAATTTGGCATTGCTCATATCATAAGTTAAAAATAGGAAATGTCAAAACCAATGCAAATTCCTACCTACACAGATTCCAACTCTAGTTTTTTTTCGAAAACAAAAAAATGATTTCAGATTAAATATATAATAAGAAATTACAATAGAACAAGGGATGTAGATCCCTTTGGTTCACTATCTAAGAATGAAGAAAATCAATTTCCTATAATTCATTGACAATTCTCCTAAATTTGTGAGCAGAGTAAGAGTAGTCCTATTACAATTTCTGAGTCACAAAAAGATGACACATAGTGCAAAAAACACGAGGGCTTCACTCAAAAATCAATGCCATATCACGTGTGTTCGTATTGGGGAATAAAAAATAAGGAAAAAATGAAATAATATATTAAGCATATAATAGGGGAGTAAAGGGATTTTATATGTTGTGTAGCAATATGTGTATTATTAGGTATTGTTTATAGAATACAATGGTCACACAGAGGAAAAAAACAAGTGGGCTAGAGAAATAGAGGTTTAGGTGTATTCTTGGAGTATCGAGAGTGGGAGGGAGAACGAAAAAACTGTTGTAATATTAGGTCCATAGGAGCCTAATATTCAAACCCGACGCACTAGTATTGACATGCAATTCATGGTAATGTTAAATTCTTAAAGTGAAATTCTCCTTTATCTTTCATTTTCATCCTTTTACAAAATTTTTAACATTACCATGAAATGAATCAGGATGTTTGAGAGTGGTTCTAACATCATTAGATTTCATATGGAGAAACTAGAATTTTTGATCTCACTCAAAATGTAGCACACTAATTAGGTTTTCAATATTTTAGGATTAGGGGGATTGCAATGTTTCCATTGGATTTTTTCATGTAATAGGGTAAGGAACTCATATTTAACCAAGAGAACCAAGCCCTCTATGTACCTTGATGTAAGTGACATTGGTGGTCAAACTCATCTATCATGACCCTACTAAAAATGCACCCATCACTCAAACAAAATCTTGACTTGACATGTTATGTTTTTTTATATCTTATGTTAATGCTTAAAGGGTGATATTAATGGCAAAGATACCAAGATATCAAATGATTTTGATGATATGTAGCATGATTTTTTTGGATGCTAGAGGCCATCAAGAGCCTACTTTTTGATGTATTATCAGTACAAAGATGGATGGCACTCATTGTTATTTTGGTTATGTGCACCCTTACATGCTATATAAATGAGAACTTGTAATTTGTGGACCTGTGGTTGATGAAGTTTATAAATACTAGATGAATGACGTTATATGTTTTAATACATGTTTTTATTTTTTTTTATTACAAATTCATCATTCTACATGCTTTTGTTAACATATATGTGCTAGCACTCAGTAATTCCTCCAGGTTGGGGAGAGGAACACAAAGGTGACCACAAACCGGTTTTGGCTAGAAACTAGTATTTTCTAGCCGGAGGGGGCTCCCTCACTCGAAAAACCTAAAAATTGGAGACTTTGAAGCACATATTTTGACAGAGACCAGGTCTGAAAAAAGATGCTTGAAATTTAATGAAAATTTGTTGGGAGGTTAAAGGAGAGAACATTAGAGTATGAGACCCAAATATCACGAATTCAAAACATCAGTGCGTATATCAACCAACTACAAGGGCAAAGGGATGACAAATACATCCTTCAAATTTATATCGATTGTAATACAATGAAAGAGAGAAAGGCACATGAAAATACCCATTCAAATGGAACATAGCCTATCAGAATTCTGTTATCAAATCTTATGGATGAGTATTTAGGAAATGAAGGTAGACAAAGGCATAATGAATCCCATATAAAATAGAAGTACACAATGATTCTAGATCATATATGATGAATTCTAAAAAAGATTATTTTCAATACACCTTTAAACAAAACTGAGATAAAAGAAATGAAATGACAATTGTAAAAGGGAAACACATATTTAAAGACCAATACCACAAGAATCTCTAACATTGACTGGCCAAAATCAGCACTGAGTATTTTATTCAGAAAATAAGATCACATATACAAAGCTCATTCCATCAATAAACTAACTCCTTCTTCCTTGTCCATTACCATCCTAAATAGACATACACTAGGAAATAAAAATATGTCTGGATGCAATACAAACTCGAGCATGAAGTGGATCAAACCAAACTAAAAAAAAGAAACTTAATGTTGTTCACAATACTTTTCCTTAAATGATAAAAGCAAAAAGTTCATGATCATAATCATTATTCTAAATACAAATTGTCCTAACAAATATTTAGATCATCGAAACTTATCCATTGCATAACAAAAATAGAAAAAGTAGAACATTGGCAGTGGGCCAATGTTTAGGATATATCTCCCAAACAGTGATACATGTGTAAACACTAAAGAGATTATTGTAGATGATATTTTTTTGAGGATAAACCTCTCTCAGTTTCTCCAAATTATTCTCCAGCTTCCTAGAAAATGCTCTAAAACATAATGACTTGAAACAAGAAATTTATGAATTGTGGAAAATCAGATTTGAAGATGCATTCAAAACTGTTGATATTTTATACCTGTGAAAAAACTGGAAGGGATTATTTTTATTGGTCTGTTGCTGAGAAAAACCTCTTTTACTTTCCTAAAATTCACCTCCATGTGGTCGGAAACCACTCTGCAAAATGGTGACTAAAATAGAGTATTTGTGCAGCAGATTCCCACAGTGAGTGTGACCTGATTTCTTGCCAATTGCTAACTAGACATTGACCTATGGTTTCCAGTGTGGATGGCATGTCTGCTGATTAATGCAGTGAATATATAGTTCATAAGATTAAGGTGGCATAACCATTTGAATTACCCCCTAATATTTGTCTTGTTGTGTGATATCAAAAAAAGCTTCTTTTGTAAAACATAATAACTTGGGCCTTATAATTATTAGGAGGTTTGATTTATCATAGGATTTGGAGTGATGAGAGAATGATATGGGTAATTCCATTTTAAATGCATAATAATAGCTCTTGAATACGAAAATGAAAAAGGGAGTTGTGATGATTTATTGTTTAGGAGTGAAGAATGATTAGATATATAGGGGAGTAGGGTAGGGGATTTAAAACATAGGGAATGGGAAAAGAGGAATGTAGAATGTAGGTTTTAACGCTTAGGGAAAAATAATAGAGTAGGGGGAGAAAGAAGAGGTGAAGTTTCAAAAACTATCTTGCTTTGGAACAATGATATTTTCAATTGTCTCATGTAAATCTCATGACATACCCACTATTTACACTCATGACTTGGTTATCTTAGACTTTGACAATTTTCCCAATAAATCAAAACAACTTCATGTTTTCAACCAACCCTCTTGATGACCACACCCATGGTGATATTCTGGATAGTGTCACTCGAACTTATGACAACATCACATTAAGTTTGACTTTATTTTAACTAACCATTAAGTAATTTTTAGACACTCGACAAATACAAAGCTACTGACCCTAAAATTGGCTATAACGGGGATGGAAGCCTCTATTTGAGGTGCCAAGAATGACAATGTAGAATAGTAGCCTATCCATTGGGTAGATGAAGTCAAACACTCAAAACAGAAAATATGAATGACAAGACTCAAAATTTAACTATTGACTGACTAGACTTATGACAACAGATCACTGAGACCTTATGGCCTTCACCTCGGCCTTCAAATATCAGTGCGAACCACCCACACTTGCAATATTGAAAGTAGCACGGTATGTACACTGGAATCTTGCATATGTTGAAAGTATGTACACTTGGAAATCACCTCTTTGCAATATAGGCAGTCAAGCAGATGACCATTTTATTGAAGCTTGTATTCAATTGATGAAAGTTCAATATGATAACAGAAATGAATCCCTGTTTTCATGAATAACACCAAATACACCTTTAAAAATGCTTCCAACATGTTTACAAAAAGGTCCTTGAAAGTATGAATGAATAGCTCTTGTTGATTAGAAAGAAGGAAAAGATATTTTTCACTTACAACTATGGCTTGATCCAAGTTTTCTTTTCACCATAAAACTCATAATTAGTTCTAAGTGAAATAATGGTATGTTTCTCACTCTTCTTATCCACAAGAAAAAACTTTGAACTTTCCTGAAATAATACAAATGGAACAATTGCCTTATGTATAATGGATGTGTCAAGAATTAACCCTCTATGTGCTTTAGCAAAAATATGATCCTGATCTTCAAAATATCATGTGTTTGTTACCTCAAGAGACACATTTTCCTGAATATAGTCTTCATTTTCAACAGGCTCTCGATCTACCTTTTCTTTTTCATTTCTTTGAAGCCCAATATCCTCAAAATCTGAAGCTACATACATATCTCCTTGAGAAAATGGATTCATGAGTAATCCTTCATGTGAGTCTGAATTGAGAGTTTCTATAGTAGCATATTCATCAGCTATTTGAAAAATATTAACTGTAATTCACTCTTCAATAACTAGCACAATAAGATGTAATTCTATGTCACATACCTTTTCAATCTGTTTGTCTTGGGATGCATTATCATGCTATTGAGAATAAGAAATTTCTAAAGGATTTATAAGCTGTTGAAAACATCCATCAAGCCCATGAGGACAAATCGACTGAGAATCCACTTGAATATCATGGACATGGTCCTCATCATTTACCATTTCCTTCTGTTGTTTAAATGAATACTGATAAGAGTGCATATCTTCTTGGTCATTAAAAGGGTTCTCGTGCAAGGCCTCCAATATTTATTCATCCATGAACTCTTCATTGACATAAAAGTTTTCTAGATTTTGAATAAAATTCTCAATATGGTCGTAGCAATTCTCAACCAACGACAAAAATGGATGAGATTCTTTTATTTCTCATAAAATGCTAAATGAAAAATCTTTAAGTGAATACAAGCTACCAGATGGAAAACCTTCATACCAAGACCACACTTTTCCTTCCAAATTAGCCATGAGCATCTTCATGACACTGAACCTTCAACTTGCGTGCATGCATATGAAATTTAACTAGATGTAAAGCAACATCCTCTCCATTCTCATCTTTGAATATTGGTAGATAAGTTTTCCAATCCACACAAGGCATGTAGTTTGGAAATCCTGGGATGTGATCTCAATTCATGTGCCTCACAACTAAATTCATTTTGAAAATGTGGAGATGCAAGTAGAACTTGAAAATATAGGTTCTTCTTGATTAGGGTCGCTAGGTGAATGGTTCAACCTTCTTATGTCTGACTTTTTTCCACCATCAACAACCAAATATGAAACTTTGAAAATATTTCCTGGGGAAGATGAAACCTTTCGGTCCCTGGCAACAATTCCAATATGTTAGCACTCCTTAATTCCTCCAGGATATGGAGAGGAACCAAAAGTAACCACAAACCACTTTTGGTTAGAAACTTTGTCTTTTCTTGCTGGAGGGGCCTCCCTCACTCGAAAGACCTTAAAAATTGTAGATTTTGAAGCACATATTTTGGCAGAGACCAGGTCTAAAAAATGAAACTTGAAATTTAATGAAAATTTGTTGGGAGGTTAAAGAAGAGAAAATTAGAGTATGAGTCCAAAATATCTCCAATGAAAAACATCAGTGCGTATATCAACCAACAACAAGGGTAGATGCATGACAGGTACATCCTTCAAATTTATATGGATTGTAGTACAATGAAAGAGAGAAAGACACATGGAAATACCCATTCAAATGGAATGGAGCATATCAAAATTATGTTATCAAATATTATGATTGAGTATTTAGGAAATTTAGGTAGACAAAGGCATAATGAATCTCATATAAAATAGAAGTACACAACGATTCTAGAGAATATAGGATGAATTCTATAAATATTGTTTTTAATACACCTTTAAACAAAACAATACCACAAGAATATATGACAATAACTCACCAAACTCCGCACTGAGTATTTTATTCAGAAAACAAGATCACTATACAAATCTCATTCCATCAATTGACGAACTCCTTTCTTGTCCATTACCATCTTAAATAGACATACAATAGGAAATCAAAATATGTACAGATGTAGTGCACCCTCGATCCATGAAGTGTATCAAACCAAACTGAAAAAAAGGAAACTTAATGTTGTTCACAATACTTTTCCTTAAATTACAAAAACAAAAATATCATGCTCAATATTCTAAATACAAAGTTCCCTAACCATTGTCTAGATCATCGAAACATATCCATTGCATAACAAAAACAAAAAAAGTAGAACATTGGTAGTGAACTGGGACTGCTACACTTTGGCTGGTGTCACGCGGAATGAGTCGATCTTGCGGACAAGATAGACCTTCCTAGAATCTAAAGAAGACCTAATGACAAGAAGACCAACCAGACACTATCTTTCTCTAAATGTGCTTTTATAAATAATGGCAAACAAGTGTGTTTAAGGCCTACCTTATATCCAACGCAAGTTTGGGGATGCCTTCGCTCTTTTGATCCAAGTAAGTTCCTTTGTCGTAAACCTATAAACAAAAACAAGGCAAACGATTAAATAGCACCTAAATAACTAGTATTATAAAACATATTTAACATGAAAGTCAAGGAGTCCATGAAACAAATAACATGAGATACTTGTTGAGAAAAATGAGCCTGATTG
>APFE031143975.1:74676-117430 GCA_000404065.3 Pinus taeda
GATGAAATGAAGGTTCAGATACGAGATCACTTGAAAGACTTGACCTCAAACTATAAGAAAACTATGCAAAAGACTAAAATAACTAACCTAAATATACAACTTAACATCTATGAGGTCCAGTCAAACTCTCGACTCAATTAGAGGAGGATTTGTTTCATTTTTTAACGAGCTTGACACAAGAAAAGAACTATGCTCGGCTTTGGTTTCATATTTACGCAAGCTTGAAACGAAAAACTATGCTTGTTATTTGCATGCCCCCAGCATAATGATGTAAATCAAGGTACATGCCCCCCAAGCTTCATTGCATTCAATGAGGTGGATGGAATGAAGCTTTACTTTCAAGATCTTGGAAAGACTTGTGGGAGTTGTTTCATTTTTTAACGAGCTTGACACAAGATAAGGAACTATGCTCACAAATACTGTCTACTATCTACCTAACAAAAACTTTTACTCTAAAAACCTTGATTCATTGTTTAACGAGCTTGACACAAGACAAGGAACTATGCTCTAAAATCCTTGATTCATTTTTTAATGAGCTTGACACAAGATAAGGAACTATGCTCATGACTACTTTCTACTATCTACCTAACTAACCTACCCTTGTTTCATTTTTTAACGAGCTTGACACAAGACAAGGAACTCTGCTCAAAAAGTTCGCATGCCCCCAGCATAATGATGCAAAGCGAGGTACATGCCCCCTAGGCTTCATTGCACTCAACCTGATGGATGGAATGAAGGTTTAATTTCAATATTTACCTTGAAAAGGGAGTTGTTTCGTTTTTAAGGAGGCTGACACAAGAAAAGAACTATCCTCATACCTGATTCATTTTTTAACGAGGTTGACTCAGTAACAGGAACTATCCTCTAAACTGATTCATTTTTTAACGAGGTTGACTCAGTAATAGGAACTATCCTCTAACCTGATTCATTTTTTAACGAGGTTGACTCAGTAACAGGAACTTTCCTTGCAAAATCCTACTTTCTACAATCTACTTACATATCCTAAAATCTAGCTGATTCATTTTTTAATGAGGTTGACTCAGTAAAAGAACTATCCTCATACCCACTGATTCATTTTTTAACAAGGTCGACACAGTAAAAGGAACTTTCCTCATACTCACTGATTCGTTTTTTAACGAGGTCGACACAGTAAAAGGAACTTTCCTCATCTCACTGTTTCATTTTTTAATGAGGTTGACACAGTAAAAGGAACTTTCCTCATAAATACTCTACAATCTACCTATATAATCTATCCTTGTTTCATTTTTTAACGAGGTTGACACAAGACAAAGAACTATCCTCAAAACCCTATTTCATTTTTTAACGAGGTTGAGACAGGAACAAACTATCCTCGCACAACCTATTTCATTTTTTAACGAGGTTGATACAGGAAAAAACTATCCTCGCATTCCCCTATTTCATTTTTTAACGAGGTTGAGACAGGAACAAACTATCCTCGCGCACTGATCATGGCTTCCAACTGGAAGAAAGACATGTCAATGGACATACCTTGATCATGGCTTCCAAGAGGTCTTCGTCAGAAGGAAGAATATTTCTCTGGAAGGAACACATGTCAAGGGACTCAAAAGGGATAAGAACATCGTGTTCAAATAATCCCATAGAGTTTTCCATGTCAATTACCGGATCTAAATCAAAGGAAGATGAGCAAACAGTGAGAGGCTCACTTACATCGGTAACTGAAAACATGGGATCAGTTGCCACATAATTAACCCGTGGCGGGGTAGATACCACTTTAGAATCAGGAACATTTAGGGCTGTCATATTATCGGTAGTTGAAACAAGACTAGGGAACGAAAGCTGGTCTACAGTCACAATATTTCCATTGTGAGGGAAAGACATCACGCGAAAGAGTGTCAATACGACAGCTTTCATTGCATAAACATAGTCTCGCCCAAGGAGTAAATTGAAATCCAAGGGACCTCGAACTACCATAAGATCAATACAGACATTTTTACCTTCCAAGGTAATAGAAAACTTAGGAAGGATCCCTAAAGGTTCACTAATGGTTCTGTTAAAAGCTTTCAGATTCTGCGTAATAGGAACAAGCTGAGGGGAACCCAAAGCTTTCCAAGAAGTTGAGGATAAAATACTAACAGAAGCACCTTCATCTACCTGTGTGCGATGCATGTCCCTACCACCAGCCTTGACAATGATTTGGAAAGGGATGGAGGAAGGAAGACGCGGTTCTGTTAGTCTGTTCCAATCAAAGGAAAAGACCTCAGTACTTGGAGGGGGTTTTGTAGAAACAGGTGAAATGCCCCCCGGCGAAGAGGAATCTGATGTAACAAAAAGAACCTGAGCGGTATGAAGTTCACTCTCTAAAGGGAAAGTGGGATCGATTGAATGTGAAATGGAATCGACCACTTGATCAACTAATGGATCATCAACCTGAGTGACATGAGTTTCACTCTCCAATGGAAAAGTAGGATCGACCGTACTTGAAATTAGATCAATCACTCCGTCAGTTGACGGTAGGTTGGGTAAACGTTTACGGTAACCAGTTGGAAATTCTTGCTGTGGAACAGGAAGATTTTCCAACAATTTTGAGGCTTCATCCATGTGAGGGCAAATGTGAGTTTGATGACTCCCATTGCATAACTTACAAGTAAACCTAACTTTACTCTTTTTCCCAGGAACCTGACTATCACTGGTTGATGGATCAATGGAAAGTTGATAAGATTTTTTCGACCATACTTCCAAGACCTTGGGAATACCAAGGCAATTGATAAGGAAGTGGTCACCCTTACAAAGCCTACACGGATATTTTGGTTTATGATGCATGTTGGAGGTTTCCTCAACACAACTAACACTTACAATCGTGGTTGGTTGGTTGACTTCTTCCTTATCTTGCTTCTTCTTCTTCTTTTTCTTCTTCCCTTTCTTCTTCTTCTTAGCCACCTGGTTACTAGCATCAAGGCTTTTACCAAGTGAAGAGGAAGAAATGGAGGAAGAAAAATTAGGCGAAGAAGGCAAAGGTTCAACAGAAGGTTGGTGATGTTGAGATGGTGAACTCTGTGGAGGTGAAGAATTCGGTTGAGGTGGAACAATTGGAGTATTTGGGGCCAACAAAGTTAAAAATAACCATATCGGTAAACCTATTGTAAATCCAGGTAATGACAAAGTAGCCATATAAGGAGGACCAACATTTCCAAAGAAAGGAAAAGTACTAGGATCCTCGTTAAGAGGGGTTCCTAGGTTGGTAAATTCCGGAACATTTGCCATTATATTCAAATTCAGTGAATTTTATTAACAATTTAAAACTAAAATTAACAATTCACAATTCACACCTAACAATTAAAATTCACAATTCACACCTATGGTCTCTATAAGTAAAAACAAACAAATTAACACGCGCTATCAAATCTAGGAGTCAAACCACACACAAACAGTGTCTTTCCGTACCGAAAACACTAGTTGGTGATGAAATCCAACGTCGCAGAATTCAATACAGAAATAACGGTTGGAACAGTTACCCCGGCAACCTGCTTAATGAATAGACTGGCACAAGTTTCTCCACTTAACCGTCTCGAGTGAAGAGAACCCCCCAGAAAATCCAAGTGAGTGTAGCCGACGTCTGCTCCAGGTACAGTGGGATCTTCCCACCACCGTCACCTTAGGAAGAATCCTATAGAATATGGTCACTAAGGTTACCAACAGAAACAAATATACCTGGGGGAATAGTCTACGATCCGATACGCACGCAAGGGAAGAGTAGCAAGCTCAATCCCCTTGAAGGCTCCTCGACATAATCTGAGGTTTACCAACAAGTGACCCTAGGCTCCTCGACAATGGTTAATCTGAGGTTTACCGTTTGTAATACGTGAATATCTGGCATCGTTCCCAATGACAAAGGATTGATTCCCACACTGGTTCAGACACGATCTCGTGCTTCTCCTTTAAGAGGAGCTTTCCCAGAGCATAGATGTAACAATTGGATTTCTCTCCTACCGCAAGATACAGCTACTTGTTTGTTTTACTATCTTGGAGAGTTAATTACTCCCTACTCCAAGACACTAGCCTAAGCTAAGTTGGTGTATTAGATCCCTAGAAACAAAAGATTTTCTAGATTGATTTTATTTTAAGCGTGATTTTTATTGGCTTTTGATTAAGTCAAGAGGTGATGGAGATGAAACTTGTGGTGTAAAGACTCGACTCAAAATCACTACAAAAATGCACTTAAGATGATTAAGCAATCTTTTCTCTTCAATGAATTTCTAGCTAGGAAAGAGTTGGAAAATGCAAATACTTGTAAACACAAATCTTTCTTAAGAAACAAATCAAAATAAGAGTATTTGTTCCAATGCACTCAAAACGAGACAACTAGTTATTTTCACAAGAATTTCCTTTTTCATTCAAACACTCAAATGCTACCAAAATAAACTTTTTTTTTCAAAAGAGATTTTTATATTTTATAAAACATTTAAAACTATGACTAAAGCAAATCTTTGAGAAAACTATGAATAAAGCACACTTAAGATCTACAAACTATGAAAACCTATTTGAATTAAAAGCTCACAAAATGTCTTTTCGAGGATGTTTTACTAGGCTATAAGCACACCAAGGATCAATTTGTCCAGAATCATAAATAAGTCAAGAACAACCAATTTTGTTTTCTTTTTGAAAATGAAAAACCAAACTTTCAATCCCAAGCTTTTCGAATTTTTGTAAAGAGAAAACTCAAAGCGGATTCCTCAACAAGGGGATATTTCATAAATGGTCAGACTCATAAGAAGGCTGATAAGCACTAAGGTGATCTGAAGTCCCTACAGTTTCTAAGCTCAAAGCCACTACACAACCAAATCGAAAAACAAACCCAACAAGCAAAACTTCTAGGAATTTCACCTAAAACCCTAATGCTAATAAAATTAAACCAAGGAAAGCTTTCAACCAGTCACATGCAGGTATGGGCCGAGGACAACAACTACTAAATCAAGATAAAACTAAGTTAAAGAGTAAAATTCAAAATTTTCAACATTTAGCAGGGTATGCAGGTTCAGAGTTTACACAGGTGCGTGTACACTTTGTGCACAAAGTAAAAGTGTGTAAAGGTACGCACTGTGATACAAGCACAGACTGTGGACTTCGACTAAAGTAATGAAAAGTAAAAAACAAACCTAGATCCACTAAGTCTACCCAAGTCCACACACAACAAGCCAAAAACATAAACAAAAAGGCAAGTTTCTCAAGTCAAAGAAAAACGAGGAAAGCAATCAAGTCCCCAGTTGAGTCGCCATTTTTTCACGCGGAATGAGTCGATCTTGTGGACAAGATAGACCTTCCTAGAATTTAAATAAGACCTAATGACAAGCAAACCAACCAGACACTATCTTTCTCTAAATGTGCTTTTATAAATAATGGCAAACAAGTGTGTTTAAGGCCTACCTTATATCCAACGCAAGTTTGGGGATGCCTTCACTCTTTTGATCCAAGTAAGTTCCTTTGTCATGAACTTGCAAACACAAACAAGGCAAATGATTAAATAGCACCTGAATAACCAGTATTATAAAACATATCTAACATGAAAGTCAAGGAGTCCATGAAACAAATAACTTTAGATACTTGTTGAGAAAAATGAGCCTGATTGTATTAATTCAAAAGAAGAAGAACTTTACAACCTTTGCCTTGACACCGTACAAGCTCCTCCCAGGGTCCAACAAGAAGTCTCCTCTACTTTGACAAGATTCACTCACTCCCCAATGAAGCCAAAAAGGTATGTGATCTCTCCTCTTAAGCTCAAATAGGAAGTCTTAGTTTCGCCAGCATTTACCCTAAAAAATGTTCAGCTTCTAACCTCCCTAGCCACTAACCCAATGCCTCAATTTATAGTGCAATGGAGGGCAGTTACTAGTTCCTCCTTCAAAGGGATAGAATCCTCCTTCAAAGGAAGCTCCCTAACAAGGGATTAGCTCCTTCTCTTTTGGGATGCATGAACCACTTTGGAGCAAACAATCCACGTCAAAATTCCTTCTAGAAACATCTAGAATTAACCCAAAGTGAGTTTTTTAAGATAAAATTGCGCCTTTTGACTTTCATAGGGGTATGCACCCTCCCTTTTACATACAGAGCATATAAGTACGCAGGTACTCTAAACAAAAGGTGCGGGCCCGCAGGCAAAAGTGAGAGAAAGTGCGGAACCAGAGTTACATTGTTTTTGGATGTCTTTCTCTCATTTCCAAAGCTTGTTTTGAAGATCTGAGGTCTAAGACTTGCTTAGGAGGCTGGTATAGGTGATGATAGACCCATACTGACTGCAAATAATCAAGGTGACGATATTTTTGTATAACAGCTGGGTATTACTTTACACTGCTATGTTTTCCTTCCAAACATGACACCTGGTTGCTAACTAATGGTCTAACTTAGATCCCAACTCAACATCACCTCATTCCAATCAATCTCTGATAGGTGGCACCCTCTAAAAACTCGTGAAGACCTGTGTGCAACAGTGACGCAACAATTGCGTAGTGTCTATACAATGGGCCAATGTTTTGGGTATAGATCCCAAAAAGTAATACTTGTGTAAAAAATGGAGGCTATTATAGATGATATTTTTTTAAAGATAAACTCTCTTAGTTTCTCTAAATTATTCCCCATATTCCAATAAAGTTCTATGCAAAACAATGACTTAAAACAAGAAATTTACGAATTGCTATAAATGAGCTTTGAATATTCATTCGAAAATATCATTATTTTACACTTGTCCAAAAAATGGAAGAGGTTATTGTTATTTTTCTTGTTCTTGAGAAAAACCACTTTTAGTTTCCAAAAATTCTCCTCCATGTGGTCGTAAATTATTCCGAAAAATGGTGACTAAAACTAAGTATTTGTGTAGCAGATTCCACACTGAGCATGACCTGATTTCTTACCAACTGCTAACTGGAGGTTGACCTGTGGTTGCCTCTATGGATGGTATGTATAGTGAATAACAAAGTGAATGTACAGTGCATAAGATTAAGGTAGCATAACCATTTGAATTACCCCCTATTATTTGTCTTGTTGTGTGATGTCATACAATAGCCTCTTTTGCAAAAAATAATAACTTGGGCCTTATAATCATT
Source organism: Pinus taeda (assembly GCA_000404065.3). Lineage (NCBI taxonomy): Eukaryota > Viridiplantae > Streptophyta > Pinopsida > Pinales > Pinaceae > Pinus > Pinus taeda. Next base: position 81,753 of record APFE031143975.1, read on the forward strand.
AGGAGGTTTGATTTATCATAGGATTTGGAGTGATGAGAGAATGATATGGGTAATTCCATTTTAAATGCCTAATCATAGCTCTTGAATATGAAAATGAAAAAGGGAGTTGTGATGATTTATTGTTTAGGAGTGAAGAATGATTAGATATATAGGGGAGTAGGGTAGGGGATTTAAAACATAGGTAATGGGAAAAAGGGAATGTAGAATGTAGGTTATAATGCCTAGGGAAATAGAATAGAGTAGGGGGAGAGAGAAGAGGCGAAATTTCAACAACTATCTTGCTTTGGAACAGTGATATTTTCAACTATCTCATGTAAATCTCATGACATAACCACTATTTACACTCATGACTTGGTTATCTTAGACTTTGACAATTTTCCCAATAACTTAGAACAACTTCATGTTTCAACCAACCCTCTTGATGACCACACCCATGGTGATATTCTGGATAGTGACACTCGAACTTATGACAACATCTATGACATTAAGTTCGACTTTATTTTAACTAACCATTAATTAATTTGTAGGCACTCGACAAATACCAAGCTACTAACCCTAACATTGGCTCCAATGGGGATGGAAGCCATGTTTGAGGTGCCAAGAATGACAATGTAGAATAGTAGCCTATCCATTGGGCAGATGGATTTAAACACTCAAAACTGAAAATATGAAAGACTCGAAATTTAACTATTGACTGACTAGACTTATGACAACAAATCACTGAGACCTTATGGCCTTCACCTCAGCCTTCAAATATCAGTGCCAACCACCCACACTTTCAATATTGAAAGTAACACGGTATGTACATTGGAATCTTGCATATGTTGAAAGTATGTACACTTGGAAATCACCTCTTTCCAATAGAGGTAGTCAAGCAGATGACCATTTGATTGAAGCTTATATTCAATTGATGAAATTTCAATATGATAACTGAAATGAAACCCTATGTTCATGAATAACACCAAATCCACCTTTACAACTGCTTCCAACATGTTTGCAAAAAGGTCCTTGAAAGCATGAATGAATAGATCTTGTTGATTAGAAAGGAGGAAAAGACATTCTCCACTTACAACTATGGCTTGATCCAAGTTTTATTTTCACCATAAAACTCATAATTAGTTCTAAGTGAAATAATGGTATGTATCTCACTCTTCTCATCCACAAGAAAAAACTTTGAACTTTCTTGAAAGATTGCAAATGGAACAATTGCATTATGTATAATCGCTGTGTCAAGAATTAATCGTTTATGTGCTTTAGCACAAATATGATCTTGAAATTCAAAATATCATGTGTTTGTTACTTGAAGAGACACATTTTCCTGAATATAGTCTTCATTTTCAACAGGCTCTCTATATACCTTTTCTCTTTCATTACTTTGAAGCCCAATATCCTTAAAATCTGAGGCTACATACGTATCTCCTTGAGAAAAATGGATTCATGAGTAATATTTCATGTGAGTCTGAATTGAGAGTTTCTATAGTAGCAGATTCATCATCTATTTGAAAAATATTAACTTTAATTCACTCTTCAATAACTGGTACAATAAGACGTAATTCTATGTCATATACCTTTTCAATCTGTTTGTCTTGGGACACATTCTCATGCTATTGAGAATAAGAATTTTCAAAAGTATTTATAATCTGTTGAATACATCCATGAAGCCCATGAGGACAAACTGACTGAGAATCCACTTGAATATCATGGACATGGTCCTCATCATTTACCATTTCCTTCTGTTGTTTAAATGAATACTAACAAGAGTGCATATCTTCTCGGTGATTTAAAGGGTTCTTGTGCAAGGCTTCCAGGATTTATTCATCCATGAACTCTTCATTGCCATAAATATTTTCCAGATTTTGAATAAAATTCTCAATATGGTCATAGCAATTCTCAGCCAACGATAAAAAATGATGAGATTCTTTGTATTTCTCATAAAATTCTAAATGAAAAATCCTTAAGTGAATACAAGCTACTAGATGGAAAACCTTCATACCAAGACCACACTTTTCCTTCCAGAGTAGCCATGAACATCTTCATGAGACAATATTCATGACATTGAACCTTCAACTTGTGTGCATGCATATGAAATTTAACAAGATGTAGAGCAACATCCTATCCATTCTCACTTTTGAATAGTGGTAGATAAGTTTGCCAATCCACACAAGGCATGCAGTTTGGAAATCCTAGAATGTGATCTCCATTCATGGGAGCATGTCTCAGAACTGAATTCATTTTGGAAACGTGGAGACGCCAGTGGAACTTGAAAATATAGGTTCTTCTTCTTTGGAGTCACCAAGTGAATGGTTCAACCTTCTTATGTCTGACTGTTGTCCACCATCAACAACTAAATATGCAACTTTGAAAATATTTCTCAGGGAAGATGAAACCGTTTGGTCCCCATCAACAACAACGATATGTTAGCACTCTTTAATTCCTCCACACTATGGAGAGGAATCGAAAGGTAACCACAAAAAACTTTTGGCTAGAAACTTGTCTTTTCTTGCTGGAGGGGGCTCCCTCATGCGAAAAACCTAAAACTTGTAGGCTTTGAAGCACATATTCTGATAGAGACCAAGTCTAAAAAATGATACTTGAAATTTAATGAAAATTTGTTGGGAGGTTAAAGGAGAGAACATTAGAGTATGAGACCCAAATATCGCCAATTCAAAACATCAATGCATATGTCAACCAACTACAAGGGTAGATGCATGATAGGTACATCATTCAAATTTATATCGATTGTAGTACAATGAAAGAGAGAAAGACACATGGCAATACCCATTCATATGGAATAGAACATATCAAAATTCTATTATAAAATATTAGGACTGAGTATCTAGGAAATTTAGGTAGATAAATGGATAATGAAGCCCATATAAAATAGAAGTACACAATGATTCTAGAGAATATATGATGAATTCTATAAAGACCGTTTTCAATGCACCTTTTGAACAAAATTGAGATAAAAGAAATGAGATGACCATAGCAAAAGAGAAACACATATTTAAAGAACAATACCCCAAGAATCTCTGACAATAACTCACCAAACTCTACACTGAGTATTTTATTCAGAAAATAAGATCACATATACAAATCTCGTTCCATCAATCGACCAACTCCTTCTTCCTTGTCCATTACCATCTTAAATAGACATACACTAGGAAATGAAAATATGTATAGATGCAGTGCACCCTCGATCCATGAAGTGGATCAAACCAAACTAAAAAAAAGGAAACTTAATGTTGTTCACAGTACTTTTCCTTAAATTATAAAAACAAAAATATCATAATCACTATTCTAAATACAAAGTTTCCTAACAACTGTCTAGATCATTGAAACATATCCATTGCAGAACAAAAACAAAAAAAGTAGAACACTGGTAGTGAACTGGGACTGTTGCGCACTGGCTGGGTATCACTTTACACTGCTATGCTTTCCTTTCAAAGATGACACATGGTTTTTGACTAACGGTCTAACCTAGATCCCAGCTTAGGATCACCTCATTCCAATTAGTCTCTGACAGGTGGCGTCCTCCAAAAACTCGTGAAGACTTTTGTGCAACAACGGTTCAACATCTGTGTAGTGTCTATATAATGGGCCAATGTTTTGGGTATAGATCCCAAAAAGTAATACTTGTGTAGAAAATGAAGGAGGTTATTGTAGATGATATTTTTTTAAAGATAAACCTCTCTTAGTTTCTCTAAATTCTTCCTCAGATTCCAATAAAATTCTATGCAAAACAATGACTTAAAATAAGAAATTTACGAATTATGATACAAGAACTTTGAATATTCACTCGAAAATCTGAATATGTTACACTTGTCCAAAAAATGGAAGAGGTTACTTTTATTTTTCTTTTTCTTGAGAAAAACCACTTTCAGTTTCCAAAAAATTCTCCTCCATGTGCTTGTAAATTATTCTGAAAAATGGTGAGTAAAACCAAGTATTTGTGCAGCAGATTCCCACAGTGAGTGTGACCTGATTTCTTACCAACTACTAACTGGAGATCGACCCATGGTTGCCTCTGTGGATGGTACGTATAGTGATTAACAAAGTGAATGTACAGTACATAAGATTAAGGTGGCATAACCATTTAAATTACCACCTGTTCTTTGCGTTGTTGTGTGATGTCATATGGTGCCTTCTTTTGCAAAACATAATAACTTGGGCTTATAATCATTAGGAGGTTTTATTTATCAAAGGATTTGGAGTGATGAGAGAATGATATGGCTAATTCCATTTTAAATGCACAATCATAGCTCTTGAATATGAAAATGAAAAGGGAGTTGTGATGATTTCTTGTTTAGGGGTGAAGAATGATTAGATATATAGGGGAGTAGGGTAGGGGATTCAAAACATAGGGAATGGGAAGAAGGGAATGTAGAATGTAGGTTATAATGCTTAGGGAAAAAGAATAAAGTAGGGGCAGAAAGGAGAGGTGAAATTTCAACAACTATCTTGCTTTGGAACAATGATATTTCAACTGTCTCATGTAAATCTCATGACATACCCACTATTTACACTCATGACTTGGTTATCTCAGACTTTGACAATTTTCCCAATAGCTCAAAACAACTTCAAGTTTTTGACCAACCCTCTTGATCACCACACCCATGGTGATATTCTGGTTAGTGACACTCGAACTTATGACAACATCTATGACATTAAGTTCAACATTATTGAAACTAACCATTAAGTAATTTGTAGACACTCGACAAATACAAAGCTACTGACCCTAACATTGGCTCCAATGGGGATCGAAGCCTTTGTGTGAGGTGCCAAGAATGACAATGGAGACTAGTAGCCTATCCATTGGGTAGATGGAGTCAAACACTCAAAACTGAAAATATGATTGACGAGACTAAATATTTAACAATTGACTGACTAGACTTATGGAAACAGATCACTGAGACCTTATGGTGTTCACCCCGGCCTTCAAATATCAATGCCAACCACCCACACTTGCAATATTGAAAGTAACATGGTATGTACATTGGAATCTTGCATATGTTGAAAGTATGTACACTTGGAAATCACCTCTTTCCAATATAGGCAGTCAAGTAGATGACCATTTGATTGATGCTTGTATTCAAATGATGTAAGTTCAATATGATTACTGAAATGAATCCTTGTTTTCATGAATAACAACAAATCCACCTTTACAACTGCTTCCAACATGTTTGCAAAAAGGTCCTTGAAAGTATTAATGAATAGCTCTTGTTGATTAAAAAGAAGGAAAAGACATTCTCCACTTACAACTATGGCTTGATCCGATTTTTCTTTTCACCATAAAACTCATAATTAGTTCTAAGTGAAATAATGGTATGTTTCTCACTCTTCTTATCCACAAGAAAAAACTTTGAACTTTCTTGAAAGACCGCAAATGGAACAATTGCATTTTGTATAATGGTGGTGTCAATAATTAACCCTTTATGTGTTTTAGCAAAAACATGATCTTGATCTTCAAAATATTATGTGTTTGTTACTTCAAGAGACACATTTTCCTGAATATAGTCTTCATTTTCAACAGGCTCTTGATCTACCTTTTCTTTTTCATTACTTTGAAGCCCAATATCCTGAAAATCTGAAGTTACATACATATCTCCTTGAGAAAATGTATTCATGAGTAATCCTTCATGTGAGTCTGAATTGAGAGTTTCTTTAGTAGCAGATTCATCAGCTATTTGAAAAATATTAGCTTTAATTCACTCTTGAATAACTGGCACAATAAGATGTAATTTTATGTCACATACATTTTCAATCTGTTTGTCTTGGGATGCATTCTAATGCTATTGAGATTAAGAATTTTCAAAAGGATTTATAATCTGTTGAATACATCCATCAAGCCCATGTGGACAAACCGACTAAGAATCCACTTGAATATTTGGACACGGTCCTCGTCATTTACCATTTCCTTTTGTTGTTTAAATGAATACTGACAAGAGTGCATATCTTCTTGGTGATTAAAAGGGTTCTCGTGCGAGGCTTCCAGTATTTACTCATCCATGAACTCTTCATTGCCATGATTGTTTTTCCAGATTTTGAATAAAATTCTCAATATTTTTGTAGCTCTTCTCAACCAATGACAAGAAAGGATGAGATTCTTTGTATTTCTCATAAAATGCTAAATGAAAATCCTTAAGTGAATACAAGCTACTAGATGGAAAAACTTCATACAAAGACCAAACTTTTCCTTCCATAGTAGACATGAACATCTTCATGAGACAATCTTCATGACATTGAACCTTCAACTTGCATACATGCATATGAAATTTAACAAGAGCTCCATTCTCATCTTTAAATATTGGTAGATAAGTCTGCCGATCTACATAAGGCATGCAGTTTGGAAATCCTAGAATGTGATCTTGGTTCATGGGAGCATGCCTCACAACTGAATTCATTTTGAAAATGTGGAGACACTAGTGGAACTTGAAAATCTAGGTTCTTCTTGATTGGAGTTGCTAGGTGAATGGTTCAACCTTCTTATGTCTGACTGCTGTCCACCATCAATGACCAAATATGAAACTTCAAAAATATTTCTTGGGGAAGATGAAACCTTTCATTCCCTGATAACAATGCCAGTATGTTAGCACTCCTTAATTCCTCTATGCTCTGGGGAAGAACCAAAAGGTAACCACAAACCACTTTTGGCTAGAAACTAGTCTTTTCTTGCTGGAGGGGGCCCCTTCACTCGAAAAACCTAAAAATTTTAGACTTTGAAGAACATATTTTAATAGAGACTAGGTATAAAAAATGATACTTGAAATTTAATGAAAATTTTTTGGGAGGTTAAAGGAGAGAACATTAGAGTATGATACCCAAATATCACCAATTCAAAACATCAGTGCATATATCAACCAACTACAAGGGTAGATGCATGATAGGTACATCCTTCAAATTGATATTGATTGTAGTACAATGAAAGAGAGAAAGACACATGGCAATACCCATTCAAATGGAATAGTTCATATCAAAATTCTGTTATCAAATCTTATGACTGAGTATTTAGGAAATTTAGGTAGACAAAGACATAATGAATCCCATATAAAAAAGAAGTACACAATGATTCTAGAGAATATATGATGAACTCTATAAAGATTGTTTTCAATACACCTTTAAATAGAACTGAGATAAAAGAAATGAAATGACAATTACAAAAGCGAAACAAATACTTAAAGAACAATACCACAACAATCTCTTACAATAACTCGCCAAAATCTGCACTGAGTATTTTATTCACAAAATAAGATCACATATACAAATCTCGTTCCATCAATCGACCAACTTATTCTTCCTTGTCCATTACCATCTTGAATAGACATACACTGGGAAATCAGAATATGTACAGATGCAGTGCTCCCTCGATCCATGAAGGATCAAACCAAACTAGAAAAAGGAAACTTAACGTTGTTCACAGCACTTTTCCTTAAATTATAAAAACAAAAATATCATGATCACTATTTTAAATACAAAGTTTCCTAACAACTGTCTAGATCATCGAAACATATCCATTGCATAACAAAAACAAAAAAGGTAGAACACTAGCAGCGAATTGGGACTACTCCGCATTGGCTAGGTATCACTTTACACTACTATGTTTTCCTTCCAAAGTTGACACCTGGCTACTGACTAACAATCTAACTTGGATCCCAACTCAGCATCACCTCATTCCAATTAGTCTCTGACAGGTGGCACCCTCCAAAAACTCGTGAAGACTTGTGTGCAACAATGACACAACAACTACGTAGTGTCTATACATTGGGCCAATGTTTAGGGCATAGATCCCAAAAAGTAATGCCTGTGTAAAAAATGAAGTCGGTTATTGCAGATGATATTTTTCTAAAGATAATCCTATCTTAGTTTCTCTAAATTCTTCCCCAGATTCCGATAAAATTCTATGCAAAACAATGACTTAAAACAAGAAATTTACGAATTGCGACAAATGAGCTTTGAATATTCATTTGAAAATCTCAATATGTTACACTTTTCCAGAAAATGGAAGAGGTTATTTTTATTTTTATTGTTCTTGAGAAAAACCATTTTCAGTTTCCAAAAATTCCCCTCCATGTGGTCGTATATTATTCTAAAAAATGCTGACTAAAACCAGGTATTTTTGCAACGGATTCCCACAGTGAGTGTAACCTGATTTATTACCAACTGCTAACTGGAGATCAACCCATGGTTTCCCTTGTGGATGGTATGTATAGTGATTAACAAAGTGAATGTATAGTGCATACGATTAAGGTGGCATAACCATTTGAATTACCACCTGTTCTTTGCCTTGTGGTGTGATGTCATATGGTGCCTTCTTTTGCAAAACATAATAACGTGGGCCTTATAATCATTAGGAGGTTTTATTTATCATAGGATTTGGAGTGATGAGAGAATGATATGGGTAATTCCATTTTAAATGTGCAATCATATCTCTTGAATATGAAAATTAAAAAGGGAGTTGTGATGATTTCTTGTTTAGGAGTGAAGAATGATTAGATATATAGGGGAGTAGATTAGGGGATTCAAAACATAGGGAATGGGAAAAAGGGAATGTAGAATGTAGGTTATAATGCTTAGGAAAAAGGAAAAGAGTAGGGGGAGAAAGGAGAGGTGAAATTTCAACAACTATCTTGCTTTGGAACAATGATATTTTCAACTGTCTCATGTAAATCTCATGACATACCTACTATTTACACTCATGACTTGGTTATCTCAAACTTTAACAATTTTCCCAATATCTCAAAACAAGTTCATGTTTTCAACCAACCCTCTTGATGACTACACCCATGGTGATATTCTTGATAGTGACACTCGAACTTATGACAACATATATGACACTAAGTTCAACTTTATTTAAACTAACCATTAAGAAATTTGTAGACACTCAACAAATACAAAGCTACTGACCTTAACATTGGCTCCAATGGGGATGGAAGCCTCTGTGTGAGGTGCCAAGAATGAAAATGCAGGCTAGTAGACTATCCATTAGGCAGATGGAGTCAAACACTCAAATGACTGACAAGACTAAAAATTTAACTATTGACTGACTAGACTTATGAAAACAATCACCGAGACCTTATGTCCTTCACCTCGGCCTTCAAATATCAATGCCAACCACCCACACTTGCAATATTGAAAGTAACACGGTATGTGCATTGGAATCTTGCATATGTTGAAAGTATGTACACTTGGAAATCACTTCTTTCCAATATAGGCAGTCAAGTAGATGACCATTGATTGAAGCTTGTATTCAATTGATGAAAGTTCAATATGATAACTGAAATAAATCCCTGTGTTCATGAATAACACCAAATCCACCTTTACAACTACTTCCAACATGTTTTCAAAAAGGTCCTTAAAAGCATGAATGAATAGCTCTTGTTGATTAGAAAGAAGGAAAATGCATTCTTCACTTACAACTGTGGCTTGATCGACGTTTTCTTTTCACCATGAAACTCATAATTAGTTCTAAGTGAAATAATGGTATGTTTCTCACTCTTCTCATCCACAAGAAAAAACTTTGAATTTTCGTGAAAGACTGCAAATGGAACAATTGCATTATGTATAATGGATGTGTCCAGAATTAACCCTTTATGTGCTTTAGCAAAAATATGATCTTGATGTTCAAAATATCATGTGTTTGTAACTTCAAGAGACACATTTTCCTTAATATAGTCTTCATTTTCAATAGGCTCTCAATCTACCTTTTCTTTTTCATTACTTTGAAGCCCCATATCCTCAAACTGAAGCTACATACATATCTCCTTAAAAAAATGGATTCATGAGTAATCCTTCATGTGAGTTTGAATTGAGAGTCTCTATTGTAGCAGATTCCTCAGCTATTTGAAAAATATTAACTTTAATTCACTCTTCAATAACTGGCACAATAAGATGTAATTCTATGTCACATACCTTTTCAATCTGTTTTTCTTTGGATGCATTCTCATGCTATTGACAGTATGAATTTTCAAAAGGATTTATAATCTACTGAATACATCCATCCAGCCCATGAGGAAAAACTGATTGAAAATCCACTTGAATATCATGGACATGGTCCTCATCATTTACCATTTCCTTCTATTGTTAAAATTAACACTGATAAGAGTGCATATCTTCTTGATGATTAAAAGGGTTCTCGCGCAAGGCTTCCAGGATTTATTCATCCAAGAACTCTTCATTTCCATAATTTTTTTCCAGATTTTGAATAAAATTCTCAATATGGTCGTAGAAATTCTTAACCAACGGCAAAAAAGGATGAGACTCTTTGTATTTCTCATAAAATTCTAAATGAAAAATCCTTAAGTGAATACAAGCTACCAGATGGAAAACCTTCATACCAAGACCACACTTTTCCTTCTAGAGTAGCCATGAACATCATCATGAGACAATCTTCATGACATTGAACCTTCAACTTACATGCATGCATATGAAATTTAACATGATGTAGAGAAACATCCTCTCCATTCTCATCTTTGAATATTCGGAGATAAGTCTGCCAATCTACACAAGGCATGTAGTTTGAAAATCTTGGAATGTGTTATCGATTCATGGGAGCATGCCTCACAACTGAATTCATTTTGAAAACATGGAGATGCCAATGGAACTTGAAAATCTAGGTTCTTCTTGATTGGAGTCGTCAGGTGAATGGTTCAACCTTCTTATGTCTGACTTCTATCCACCATCAACAACCAAATATGAAACTTTGAAAATATTTCCTGGGGAAGATGAAACCTTTCAGACCCTGGCAACAACTTCAATATGTTAGCACTCCTTAATTCCTCTAAGCTATGGAAAGTAACGCAAGGGTAACTACAAACCACTTTTGGCTAGAAAATGGTCTTTTCTTGATGGAGGGGGCTCCCTCACTCAAAAAACCTAAAAATTGTAGACTTTGAAGCACATATTTTGATAAAGACCAGGTCTAAAAAATGATACTTGAAATTTAATGAAAATTTGTTGGGAGGTTAAATGAGAGAACATTAGAGTATGAGACCCAAATATCGCCAATTCAAAACATCAATGCATATGTCAACCAACTACAAGGGTAGATGCATGATAGGTATATCATTCAAATTTATATCGATTGTAGTATAATGAAAGAGAGAAAGACACATGGCAATACCCATTCATATGGAATAGAACATATCAAAATTCTATTATAAAATATTAGGACTGAGTATCTAGGAAATTTAGGTAGATAAATGGATAATGAAGCCCATATAAAATAGAAGTACACAATGATTCTAGAGAATATATGATGAATTCTATAAAGACCGTTTTCAATGCACCTTTAAAGAAAATTGAGATAAAAGAAATGAGATGACCATAGCAAAAGAGAAACACATATTTAAAGAACAATACCCCAAGAATCTCTGACAATAACTCACCAAACTCTACACTGAGTATTTTATTCAGAAAATAAGATCACATATACAAATCTCGTTCCATCAATCGACCAACTCCTTCTTCCTTATCCATTACCATCTTAAATAGACATACACTAGGAAATCAAAATATGTATAGATGCAGTGCACCCTCGATCCATGAAGTGGATCAAACCAAACTAAAAAAAGGGAAACTTAAATTTGTTCACAATACTTTTCCTTAAATTATAAAAACAAAAAGATCATGATCACTATTCTAAATACAAAGTTTCCTAACAATTGTCTAGATCATCGAAACATATCCATTGCATAACAAAAACAAAAAAAATTAGAACACTGGCAATGAACTAGGAATGCTACGCATTGGCTGCGTATCACTTTACTCTGCTATGTTTTCCTTCCAAAGATGACACCAGGCTGCTGACTAATGGTCTAACCTGGATCCCAACGTAACATCACCTCATTCCAATTAGTCTCTGACAAGTGGCACCCTCCAAAAACTCATGAAGACGTGTGTGCAACAACGACGCAATAATTGCCTAGCGTCTATACAATGGGCCAATGTTTTGGTATAGATCCCAAAAAGTAATACTTGTGTAAAATATGAAGGAGGTTATTGTAGATGATATTTTTTTAAAGATAAACCTCTCTTAGTTTCTCTAAATTCCTCCCCAGATTCCAATAAAATTCTATGCAAAACAATGACTTAAAACAAGAAATTTATGAATTGCGATAAATGAGCTTTGAATATTCATTCGAAAATCTCAATATGTTACACTTTTCCAAAAAATGGAGGAGGTTATTGTTATTTTTCTTGTTCTTGAGAAAAACCACTTTCAGTTTCCAAAAAATTCTCCTCCATGTGGTCGTAAATTATTCTGAAAAAATGGTGACTAAAATCAAGTATTTGTGTAGCAGATTCCCACAGTGATTGTGACCTGATTTCTTATCAACTGCTAACTGGAGATCGACCCGTGGTTTCCTTTGTGGATGGTATGTATAGTGATTAACAAAGTGAATGTACAATGTATAAGATTAAGGTGGCATAACCATTTGAATTACCACCTGTTCTTTGCCTTGTTGTGTGATGTCATATGGTGCCTTCTTTTGCAAAACATAATAACATGGGCCTTATAATCATTAGGAGGTTCTGTTTATCATAGGATTTGGAGTGAAGAGAGAATGATATGGGTAATTCCATTTTAATGTGTAGTCATATCTCTTGAATATGAAAATGAAAAGGGGAGTTGTGATGATTTCTTGTTTAGTAGTGAAGAATGATTAGATATATAGGGGAGTAGATTAGGGGATTTAAAACATAGGGAATGGGAAAAAGGGAATGTAGAATGTAGGTTATAATGCTTAGGGAAAAAAGAATAGAGTAGGGGGAGAAAGGAGAGGTGAAATTCCAACAAGTATCTTGCTTGGGAGCATTTATATTTTCAACTGTCTCATGTAAATCTCATGACATACCCACTATTTACACTCATGACTTGGTTATCTCAGAGTTTGAAAATTTTCCCAATAACTCAAAACAACTTCATGTCTTCGACCAACCTTCTTGATGACCACACCCATGCTGATATTCTAGATAGTGACACTCAAACTTATGACAACATCTATGACATTAAGTTCGACTTTATTTAAACTAACCATTAAGTAATTTGTAGACACTCAACAAATACAAAGGTACTGCCCCTAACATTGGCTACAATGGGGATGGAAGCCTCTGTGTGAGGTGCCAAGAATGACAATGTAGACTAGTGGCCTATCCATTGGGTAGATGGAGTCAAACACTCAAAATTGAAAATATTACAGACAATATTGAAAATTACTATTGACTGACTAGAATTATGACAACATATCACTAAGACCTTATGGCCTTCACCTCGGCCTTCAAATATTAGTTCCATCCACCCACACTTGCAATATTGAAGGTAACGCGGTATGTACAATGGAATCTTGCATATGTTGAAAGTATGTACACTTGGAAAGCACCTCTTTCCAATATAGGCAGTCAGGTAGATGACCATTTGATTGAAGCTTGTATTCAATTGATGAAAGTTCAATATGATAACTGAAATGAATCCATGTGTTCATGAATAAGACCAAATCCACCTTTACAACTACTTCTAGCATGTTTGCAAAAAGGTCCTTGAAAGCATGAACGAATAGCTCTTACGGACTAGAAAGAAAGAAAATACATTCTTTGCTTACAACTATGGCTTGATCCAAGTTTTCTTTTCACCATAAAAATTATAATTAGTTCTATGTGAAACAATGGTATGTTTCTCGCTCTTCTCATCCACAAGAAAAAAATTTGAACTACCTTGAAAGACTGCAAATGGAACAATTACATTATGTATAATGGTTGTGTCAAGAATTAACCCTTTATGTGCTTTAGCAAAAATATGATCTTGATCTTCAAAATTTCATGTGTTTGTTACTTCAAGAGACATATTTTCCTGAATATAGTCTTTATTTTCAATAGGCTCTCGATATACCTTTTCTTTTTCATTACTCTAAAGCCAAACATCCTCAAAATATGAAGCTAGATACATATCTCTTTGAGAAAATGGATTCATGAGTAATACTTCATGTGAGTTTGAATTGAGAGTTTCTATAGTAGCAGATTCATCATCTATTTGAAAAATATTAACTTTAATTCACTCTTCAATAACTAGCACAATAAGATGTAATTCTATGTCACATACATTTTCAATATGTTTGTCTTGGGATGCATTCTCATGCTATTGAGATTAAGAATTTTCAAAAGGATTTATAATCTGCTGAATACATCCATCAAGCCCATGAGGACAAACTGACTAAGAATCCACTTGAATATCTGGACACGGTCCTCATCTTTTACCATTTCCTTTTGTTGTTCAAATGAATACTACAAGAGTGCATATCTTCTTGGTGATTAAAAGGGTTCTCGTGCAAGGCTTCTAGGATTTATTCATCCATGAACTCTTCATTGCCATAAAATTTTTCTAGTTTTGAATAAAATTCTCAATATGGTCATAGAAATTCTCAAACAACAACAAAAAAGGATGAGATTATTTGTATTTCTCATAAAATTCTAAATGAAAAATCCTTAATTGAATACAAGCTACTAGATGGAAAACCTTCATACCAAGACCACAGTTTTCCTTCCAGAGTAGCCATGAACATCTTCATGAGGCAATCTTCATGACATTGAACCTTCAATTTGCATGCATGCATATGAAATTTAACTAGATGTAGAGCAACATCCTCTCCATTCTCATCTTTGAATATTGGTAGATAAGTCTACCAATCTAGACAAGGCATGCAGTTTAGAAATCCTTGAATGTGATCTCGATTCATGGGATCAAGCCTCACAACTGAATTCATTTTGAAAATCTGAAGATGCTAGTGGAACTTGAAAATCTAGGTTCTTCTTGATTGGAGTTTCGAGGTGAATGATTCAACCTTCTTATGTCTGATTGTTGTCCACCATCAAAAACCAAATATGAAACTTTGAAAATATTTCCTGGGGAAGATGAAACCTTTCGGTCCCTAAAAAAAACACCAATATGTTAGCACTCCTTAATTCCTCTAGGCTATGGAGAGGACAAAAAGGTAACCATAAACCACCTTTGGCTAGAAACTGGTATTTTCTTGCTAGAGGGGGCTCCCTCACTCGAAAAACCTAAAAATTGTAGACTTTGAAGCACATATTTTGATAGAGACCAGGTCTAAAAAATGATACTTGAAATTTAAAGAAAATTTTTTGGGAGGTTAAAGGAGAGAACATTAGAGTATGACAGCCAAATATCACCAATTCAAAACATCAGTGCGTATGTCAACCAACTACAAGGGTGGATTCATGATGGGTACATCCTTCAAATTTATATCGATTGTAGTACAATGAGACAGAGAAAGACACATGGCAATATCCATTCAAATGGAATAGATCAAATCAAAATTTTGTTATCAAATCTTATGACTGAGTATTTAGGAAATTTAGGTAGACAAAGGCATAATGAATCCCATATAAAATAGAAGTACACAATGATTCTAGAGAATGTATGATGAATTATATAAAGGCTGTATACAGAACTGAGATAAAAGAAATGAAATGACAATTGCAAAAGCGAAACACATATTTAAAGAACTATACCACAAGAATCTCTGACAATAACTTGCCAAACTCTACACTCAGTATTTTATTCATAAAATAAGATCACATATAAAAATCTCATTCCATCAATCGACCAAGTCCTCCTACCTTGTCCATTACCATCTTAAATAGACATACACTGGGAAATCAAAATATGTATAGATGCAGAGCACCCTCGATCCATGCAGTGGATCAAACCAAACTAAATAAAAGGAAACCAAATGTTGTTCACAATACTTTCCCTTAAATTATAAAAACAAAAAGATCATGATCACTATTCTAAATACAAAGTTTCCTAATGACTATCTAGATCATTGAAACATATCCATTGCATAATGAAAACAAAAAGGTAGAACAATGGTAGTGAACTAGGACTGCTGCACATTGGCTGGGTATCACTTTACACTGCTATGTTTTCCTTCCAAAGTTGATACCTGGCTACTGACTAACATTCTAACCTGGATCCCAAATCAGCATCACCTCATTCCAATTAGTCTCTGATAGGTGGCACCCTCCAAAAACTCGTGAATACCTGTGTTCAACAATGGCGCAACAACTGCGTAGCGTCTGTACAATGGGCCAATGTTTCAGGTATATATCCCAAAAATTAACACCTGTGTAAAAAATAAATGAGGCTATTGTAGATGATATTTTTTTAAAGATAAACCTCTCTTAGTTTCTGTAAATTCTTCCCCAGATTCCAATAAAATTCTATGCAAAGCAATGAATTAAAACAAGAAATTTACGAATTGTGATAAATGAGCTTTGAATATTCATTCGAAAATATCAATATGTTACACTTGTCCAAAAAATGGGAGAGGTTATTGTTATTTTTCTTGTTTTTGAGAAAAGCCACTTTCAGTTTCCAAAAATTATCCTCCATGTGGTCATAAATTATTCTAAAAAGTGGTGATTAAAACCAAGTATTTGTGCAGCAGATTCCCACAATGAGTGTGACCTGATTTCTTACCAACTTCTAATTGGAGATCAACCCATGGTTGCCTATGTGGATGGTATGTATAGTGATTAAAATTGTGAATGTATAGTGCATAAGATTAAGGTGGCACAACCATTTGAATTACCACCTGTTCTTTGCCTTATTGTGTGATGTCATATAATACCTTATTTTGCAAAACATAATAACTTGGACCTTATAATCATTAGGAGGTTTTATTTATCAAAGGATTTGGAGTGATGAGAGAATGATATGGGTAATTCCATTTTAAATGTGTAATCATATCTCTTGAATATGAAAATGAAAAAGGGAGTTGTGATGATTTCATGTTTAGGAGTGAAGAATGATTAGATATATAGGTGAGTAGATTAGGGGATTAATAACATAGGGAATGGGAAAAAGGGAATGTAGAATGTAGGTTATAATGCTTAGGTAAAAAGAATAGAATAGGGGGAGAAAGGAGAGGTGAAATTTCAACAACTATCTTGCGTTGGAACAATGATATTTTCAATTATCTCATGTAAATATCATGACATACCCACTATTTACACTGATGACTTGGTTGTCTCAAACTTTGAGAATTTTCTGAATAACTCAAAACAACTTCATTTTTTCGAACAACCCTCTTTATGACCACATCCATAGTGATATTATGGGTAGTGACTCTCGAAATTATGACAACATCTATGGCATTAAGTTTGAGTTTATTTAAACTAACCATTAAGTAAATTGTAGACACTCAACAAATACAAAGCTATTGACCCTAACATTGGCTACAATGGGGATGGAAGCCTCTGTGTGAGGTACCAAGAATGACAATGGAGACTAGTAGCCTATCCATTGGGTAGATGGAGTCAAACACTCAAAACTAAAAATATGGCTGACAAGATTGAAAATTTAACTATTCACTGACAAGAGTTATGAAAACAGATCACTGAGACCTTATGGCCTTTACCTCGGCCTTCAAATATTAGTGCCAACCACCCACACTTGCAATATTGAAAGTAACATGGTATGTACATTGGAATCTTGGATATGTTGAAAGTATGTACACTTGGAAATCACCTCTTTCCAATATAGGCAGTCAAGTAGATGACCATTTGATTGAAGCTTGTATTCAATTGATGAAAGTTCAATATGATAACTGAATTGAATTCTTGTGTTCATGAATAACACCAAATCCACCTTTACAACTACCTCCAACATGTTTGCCAAAAGGTCCTTGAAAGCATGAATGAATATCTCTTGTTGATTAGAAAGAAGGAAAAGACATTCTTCACTTAAAACCATCACTTGATCCAAGTTTTCTTTTCACCATAAAACTCATAATTAGTTCTAAGTGAAATAATGGTATGTTTTTCACTCTTCTCATCCACAAGAAAAAACTTTGAACTTTCTTGAAAGACTGGAAATGGAACAATTACTTTATGTATAATCATTGTATCAAGAATTAACCCTTTATGTGCTTTAGCAAAAATACGATCTTGATCCTCAAAATATCATCTGTTTGTAACTTCAAGAGACACATTTTCCTGAATATAGTGTTCATTTTCAACAGTATCTTGATCTACCTTTTTTTTTATCATTACTTTGAAGCCCAATATCCTCAAAATCTGAAGCTACATACATATCTCCTTGATAAAATGGATTCATGAGTAATCCTTCATGTGAGTCTGAATTAAGAGTTTCTATAGTAGCAGATTCATCAACTATTTGAAAAATATTAAGTTTAATTCTCTCTTCAATATCTGGCACAATAAGATTTAATTCTATGCCACATACCTTTTCAATATGTTTGTCTTAGGATGCATTCTCATACTATTGAGAATAAGAATTTTCTAAAGGATTGATAATCCACTTAATACATCCATCAAGCCCATGAGGACAAACCGATTGAGAATCCACTTGAATATCATGGACATGGTCCTCATCATTTACCATTTCCTTATGTTTTTTAAATGAATATTGACAAGAGTGCATATCTTTTTAGTGATTAAAAGGGTTCTCGTGCAAGGCTTCTAGGATATATTCATCCATGAACTCTTCATTTCCACGATTTTTTTTCTAGATTTTGAATAAAATTCTCAATATGGTCGTAGGAATTCTCAACCAACGACAAAAAAGGATGAGATTCTTTGTATTTCTCATAAAATGATAAATGAAAAATCCTTAAGTGAATACAAGCTACCCGATAGAAAATATTCATACCAAGACCACACGTTTCCTTCCAGAGTAGCAATGAACATCTTCATGAGACAATCCTCATGACATTGAATGTTCAACTTACGTGCATGCATATGAAATTTAACTAGATGTAGAGAAACATCCTCTCCATTCTCATTTTTGAATATTGGGAGATAAGTCTGCCAATCTACACAAGGCATGTAGTTTGGAAATCATGGAATGTGATCTCGATTCATGGGAGCATGCCTTACAATTGAATTCATTTTTAAAACGTGGAGACACCAGTGGAACTTGAAAATCTAGGTTCTTCTTGATTGGAGTTGCTAGGCGAATGGTTCAACCTTCTTATGTCTAACCATTGTCCACCATCAACAACCAAATATGAAACTTTGAAAATATTTCTCGGGAAAGATGAAACCTTTCACTCCCCACAACAATGCCAATATGTTAGCACTCCTTAATTCCTCCGGGCTATGTAGGGGAACCCAAAGGTAACCACAAACAACTTTAGGCTAGAAACTGGTCTTCTCTTGCTAGAGGGGGCTCCCTAACTTGAAAAACCTAAAAATTGTAGACTTTCAAGCACATATTTTGATAGAGACCAGGTCTAAAAAATGATACTTGAAATTTAATGAAAATTTGTTGGGAGGTTAAAGGAGAGAACATTAGAGTATGAGACCCAAATATCGCCAATTCAAAACATCAGTGCATATATCAACCAAATACAAGCGTAGATGCATGACAAGTACATCCTTCAAATTTATATCGATTGTAGTACAATGAAAGAGAGAAAAACACATGGCAATACCCATTCAAATGGAATAGAGCATATCAAAATTTTGTTATTAGATCTTAGGACTGAGTGTTTAGGAAATTCAGTTATACAAAGGCATAATGAATCCCATATAAAATAGAATTACACAATGATTCTAGAGAATATATGATGAATTCTATAAAGACGGTTTTCAATACACCTTTAAACATCACTGAGATAAAAGAAATGAAAAGACAATTGCAAAAGGGAAACACATATTTAAAGAACAATACCACAAGAATCTCTGGCAATAACTCACCAAACTCTCACTGAGTATTTTATTCAGAAAATAAGATCACATATACAAATATCGTTCCATCAATTGACCAACTCCTTCTTCCTTGTCCATTACAACCTTAAATAGACATACACTAGGAAATCAAAATATATACAGATGCAGTGCACCCTCGATCCATGAAGTGGATTAAACAAAACTAAAAAAAAAGGAAACTTAATGTTGTTCATAGTAGTTTTACTTAAATTATAAAAACAAAAAGATCATGACCACTATTTTAAATACAAAGTTTCCTAGCAACTGTGTAGATCATCGAAACATATCCATTGCATAACAAAAAAAAAAAAAGTGGAACACTCGCAGTGAACTGGGACTGTTGCGCGTTGGATGGGTATCACTTTACACTGCTATGGTTTCCTTCAGAAGCTGACACTTGGCTACTGACTAACATTCTAACCTGGATCCCAACTCAGCATCACCTCATTCCAATTAGTCTCTAACAGGTGGCACCCTCCAAAAACTCGTGAAGACGTGTGCAATAATGGCGCAACAACTGCATAGCGTATGTACAATGGGCCAATGTTTTGGCTATAAATCCCAAAAAGTAATACTTGTGTAAAAAATGAATGAGGTTATTGTAGATGATATTTTTTTGAAGATAAACATCTGTTAGTTGCCCTAAATTCTTCCCAAGATTCCAATAAAATTCTATGCAAAACAATGACTTAAAACAATAAATTTATGAATTGCGATAAATGAGCTTTGAATATTCATTCAAAAATATCAATATGTTACACTTGTCCAAAAAATGGAAGAGGTTATTGTTATTTTACTTGTTCTTGAAAGAAACCACTTACAGTTTCAAAAAATTCTCCTCCATGTGGTCGTAAATTATTTTGAAAGATGGTGACTAAAACCAAGTATTTGTGTAGCAGATTCCCACAATGAGTGTGACCTGATTTCTTACCAACTGCTAACTGGAGATTGACCCATGCTTGCCTATGTGGATGGTATGTATAGTGATTAACAAAGTGAATGTACAGTGCATAAAATTAAGGTGGCATAACCATTTGAATTACCACCTGTTCTTTGCCTTGTTGTGTGATGTCATATGGTGCCTTCTTTTGCAAAACAGGAGGTTTTGTTTATCATAGGATTTGGAGTGATGAGAAAATGATATTAATAATTCCATTTTAAATGTGCAATCATATCTCTTGAATATGAATATGAAAAATTGATTTGTGATGATTTCTTGTTTAGTAGTGAAGAATGATTAGATATATAGGGGAGTAGATTAGGGGATTTAAAATATAGGGAATGGGGAAAAGGAAATGTAGAATGTAGGTTATAATGCTTAGGGAAAAAGAATAGAGTAGGGGGAGAAAGGAGAGGTGAACTTCCAACAACTATCTTGCTTTGGAACAATGATATTTTCAACTATCTCATGTAAATCTCATGACATACCCACTATTTACACTCATGACATGGTTATCTCAGACTTTGACAATTTTCCCAATAACTCAAAACAACTTCATGTTTTTGACCAACCCTCTTGATGACCACACCCATAGTGATATTCTGGATAGTGACACTCGAACTTATGACAACATCTATGACATTAAGTTCGACTTTATTTAAATTAACCATTAAGTAATTTGTAGACACTCGACAAATACAATGTTACTGACCTTAACATTGGCTCTGATGGGGATTGAAGCCTCTATGTGAGGTGCCAAGAATGACAATGCAAACTAGTAGCCTATCTCTTAGGCAGATGGAGTCAAACACTCAAAACTGAAAATATGACTTGCAAAATGGAAAATTTAACTATTGACTAAATAGACTTATGACAACAGATCACTGAGACATTATGGCCTTCACCTCGACCTTCAAATATCAGTGTCATCCACCCAGACTTGCAATATTGAAAGTAACATGGTATGTACATTAGAATCTTGCATATGTTGAAAGTATGTACACTTGGAAATCACCTCTTTCCAATATAGGCAGTCAAGCAGATGGCCATTTGATTGAAGCTTGTATTCAATTGATGAAAGTTCAATATGCTAATTGAAATGAATCCATGTGTTCATGAATAACACCAAATCCACCTTTACAACTGCTTCCAACATGTTTGCAAAAAGTTCCTTGAAAGCATGAATGAATAGCTCTTATTGATTAGAAAGAAGGAAAAGACATTCTTCACTTACAACTATGGCTTGATCCAAGTTTTATTTTCACCATAAAACTCATAGTTAGTTCTAAGTGAAATAATGGTATGTTTCTCACTCTTCTCATCCACAAGAAAAAAAAAATGAACTTTCTTTAAAGACTGCAAATGGAATAATTGCATTTAGTATAATGGATGTGTCAAGAATTAACCCTTTATGTGCTTTAGCAAAAATATGATCTTGATCATTAAAATATCATGTGTTTCTTACTTCAAGAGACACATTTTCCTAAATATAGTCTTCATTTTCAATAGACTCTTTCTTTTTCATTACTTTGAAGCCCAATATCCTCAAAATCTAAAGCTACATACATATCTCCTTGAGAAAATGGATTCATGAGTAATCCTTCATGTGAGTCTGAATTAAGAGTTTCTATAGTAGAAGATTCATCAGCGATTTAAAAAAATATTAACTTTAATTCACTCTTCGATAACTGGCACAATAAGATGTAATTCTATGTCACATACTTTTCCAATCAATTTGTCTTGGGATGCATTCTCATGCTATTGAGAATAAGAATTTTCAAAAGGATTTATAATCTACTGCATACATCCATCAAGCCCATGAGGAAAAACCAACTGAGAATCCACTTGAATATCATGGACGCAGTCCTCAACATTTACCATTTCCTTCTGTTGTTTAAATGAATACTGACAAGAGTGCATATCTTCTTGGTGATTAAAAGGGTTCTTGTGCAAGGTTTACAGGATTTATTCATCCATGAACTCTTCATTGCCATAAAATTTTTCTAGATTTTGAGTAAAAGTCTCAACATGGTTGTAGCAATTCTCAACCAACGACCAAAAAGCATGAGATTCTTTGTATTTCTCATAAAATGCTAAATGAAAAATCCTTAAATGAATACAAGCTACCAAATGGAAAACCTTCATACCAAGACCACACTTTTCCTTCTAGAGTAGCCATGAACATCTTCATGAGACAATCTTCATGACATTGAACCTTCAAGTTGTGTGCATGCATATGAAATTTAACTAGATGTAGAGCAACATCCTCTCCATTCTCATCTTTGAATATCGGTAGATAAGTCTGCCAATATACACAAGACATGAAATTTGGAAATCCTGGAATGTGATCTCGACTCATGGGAACATGCCTTAGACCTGAATTCATTTTGAAAACGTGGAGACACCAGTGGAACTTGAAAATCTAGGTTCTTCTTGATTGGATTCACCAGGTGAATGGTTCAACCTTCTTATGTCTGACTGTTGTTCACCATCAACAACCAAATATGCAACTTTGAAAATATTTCCTGGGAAAGATGAAACCTTTCGGTCCCTGACAACAATGCCAATATGTTAGCACTCCTTAAGTCCTCTAGGCTATGTAGAGGAACCCAAAGGTAACCACAAAACTACTTTTGGCTAGAAACTGGTCTTTTCTTTCTGGAGGGAGCTCCCTCACTCGAAAAACCTAAAAATTGTAGACTTTGAAGCACATATTTTGATAGAGACCAGGTCTAAAAAATTATACTTGAAATTTAATGAAAATTTGTTGGGAGGTTAAAGGAGAGAACATTAGAGTATGAGACCCAAATATCATCAATTCAAAACATCAATGTGTATATCAACCAACTATAAGGATAGACACATGATAGGTACATCCTTCAAATTTATATCGATTGTAGTACAATGAAAGAGAGAAAGGCACATGGCAATACGCATTTAAACGGAATAGAGCATATCAAAACTCTATTATCAAATCATAGGAATGAGTGCTTAGGAAATTTAGGTAGACAAAGGCATAATGAATCCCATATAAAACAGAAGTACACAATGATTCTAGAGAATATATGATGAATTCTATAAATAATGTTTTCAATATACCTTTAAACATAACTGAGATAAAATAAATGAAATGACAATTGCAAAAGAGAAACACATATTTAAATAACAATACCACAAGAATCTCTGACAATAACTTGCCAAAATTTGCATTGAGTATTTTATTCAGAAAATAAGATCACATATACAAATCTCGTTCCATCAATCGACCAACTCCTTCCTCCTTGCCCATTACCATCTTAAATAGACATACACTAGGAAATCAAAATATGTACACCTGTAGTGCACCCTCAATTGATGAAATCGATCAAGCCAATCTAAAAAAAAGGAAACTTAATGTTGTTTACAGTACTTTTCCTTAAATTATAAAAAAAAAGATCATGATCATAATCACTATTCTAAATTTAAAGTTTCCTAATAACTATCTAGATCATTGAAACGTATCCATCACATAACAAAAACAAAAAAAGTAGAACACTGGCAGTGAACTGGGACTGTTGCGCATTGGTTGGGTATCACTTTACACTGCTATGTTTTCCTTCCAAAGCTGACACCTGGCTGCTAACTAATGGTCTAACCTAGATCCCAACTTAGCATCACCTCATTCCAATTAGTCTTTGATAGGTGGCACCCTCAAAAATCTCGTGAAGACCTGTGTGCAACAACGATGCAACAACTACGTAGCTTTTGTACAATGGGCCAATGTTTTGGGTATAGATCCCAAAAAGTAATACCTGTGTAAAAAATGAAGGAGGTTATTTTAGATGATATTATTTTAAAGATAAGTCTCTCTTAGTTTCTCTAAATTCTTCCCCAGATTCCAATAAAATTCCATGCAAAACAATGACTTAAAATAAGAAATTTACGAATTGCGATAAATGAGCTTTGAATATTCATTCGAAAATGTGAATATGTTACACGTGTCCAAAAAATGGAAGAGGCTATTGTTATTTTTCATGTTCTTGAGAAAAACCACTTTCAGTTTCCAAATATTCTCCTCCATGTGGTCATAAATTATTCTGAGAAATGGTGACTAAAACCAAATATTTGTGTAGCAGATTCCCACAGTGAGTGTGACTTTATTTCTTACCAACTGCTAATTAGAGATCGACTCGTGGTTGCCTGTGTGGATGGTATGTATAGTGAATAACAAAGTGAATGTACAATGCATATGATTAAGGTGGCATAACCATTTGAATTACCACCTGTTCTTTGCCTTGTTGTGTGATGTCATATGGTGCCTTCTTTTGCAAAACATAATAACTTGGGCCTCATAATGATTAGGAGGATTTATTTATAATAGGATCTGGAGTGATAAGAGAATGATATGGCTAATTCCATTTTAAATGCACAATCATATCTCTGGAATATGAGAATGAAAAAGGGAGTTGTGATGATTTCTTGTTTAGGAGTGAAGAATGATTAGATGTATAGGGTGGTAGAGTAGGGGATTTGAAACATAGGGAATGGGAAAAAGGCAATGTAGAATGTAAGTTGTAATGTTTAAGGAAAGAGAATAGAGTTCGGGGATAAAAGGGAGGTGGAATTTCAAAAACTATCTTGCTTTGGAACATTGATATTTTCAAATGTCTCATGTAAATCTCATGACAATCCCACTATTTAAACTCATCGCTTGGTTATCTCATACTTTGATAATTTTCCCAATAACTCAAAACAAATTTATGTTTTTTACCATCCCTCTTGATGATCACACCCATGGCGATATTCTAGATAGTGACACTCAAACTTATGATGACATCTATGACATTAAGTTCGACTTTATTCAAACTAACCATTAAGTAATTTGTAGACACTCAACAAATACAAAGCTACTGACCCTAACAATATGCATCAAAATATATAAAAATATGTATTATATAAAATCCACTCCCAAAATCACTTCCAACTTGGGATCTTTTAAAAATGTCACTCCTCAATCCTGCTTCCACTCCCACTTCCCACTTCTACTCTTGCTCCCAAGCAACCTTGATTCAAAAAATACATGCATCACATTACTAATACCTCTATGATCTATGTCTAATGTGTGTGTTACTATTTTTTACCTATTTCTCAGCTAGTGATCCTCCCAATGATGGGGCAGTAGAGAATACAATAGATACGACACCTTCACCCTTTCCTTACATTAGTAATGATCAATTTGAATCAAATTGAAGGAGACAATGATACTGACTATTGCTTGGTAGAGGGAACATGCATGCCAAAGGAGATAGTGAAATAAACTATTTTTTGGAAGAGGGTGTAGGCATGGTAAGGGAAAACATGTCACAAATTTAGTTAATTCAAGTTTAATGTTGTTTCAAATTTAGCAATTTCAATTTTGGATGGATTTTTCTATTATTAGAGATTTTATTTTGTTCTTTTTAGAATGCATGATCTATTCTTCCTAAGAGGGTGTAGATCCTTAGTCAATTACAATACTTATGCATGAGAAATTCCCATCTTAGGTAGAGGACTCATATCTCAAGGAAGGGATGCATGCTTTCATGCTCTAGTTCATCTTTTGATGGAGACACACTTACTTGGCACTCTTAACATGCAACTATGGAGCACTAGGTGACCAAGTTAGGGCTATGATTTGACAAAGTCCAACCAGATAGGATTTTGCATGTGTCTATATTAATTGTACTTTAGCTCATCTTCCTATTCTATAAGCAAGATGAAAGGTGTGCCATTGTGTTGGTTATCAAAGTTTTGTTTTGAACAATTGTAGTGTATCTTTTCTAGTATTCAATAGAAGATAGATGAAATTGAGAGTTCAATTCTACATATTTTCCATTCAAATTTTCCGTAGTATGTATTTGTAAATCATCCAACTTATATCTGCCTCTTTTTTATTGAAACTTTCAAGTTTTTAGCTATCTAATATTTAGGTTATTTTTTCTAGGTGCAGAATCTGCTTACCATTGTTAATGAAAATAAAGGGATATAAATATAAATGGGTATAAAAAATGTTAATGAAAAAATGGATACCTACAATATCTAGTGAAGGTAGGGGCTTTTTAAATTGGGAAATTGTATTGGGTTCGTATTGGTAGGGGGTTAAATAAAGTGATTTTTAGAGGTGTTTTCCAATATGTAGTCAAATTAAGGGTATTATTTAGTATGCCACGAACACACGTGCTATATTATAAGTTCATTGAGTGAAGGCCCCATGGAAATAACATGTAAAGCATAATGTTTTTGTTGTTTTTGTTTTTTTTTTGGTGTTGTTCAAAACACAATTTGTAAAACGCTTCATCCTCCACAATACTAAAACCCAATTTGTAAAATCCTTCATCCTCCACATTAATAATTTATATTCTTTGTAAAATGCTTCATCCTCCACATTACTAATTTAGATTTTGCAAATAAATCTTAGTAAATATGTCTATGCTTATAATATTATATAATTTATTAGCAGACTACTATATTATTAGTAGACATTTATATAATTTATGCAGACTATTATATAAAGGAAATGTTTTTCTGGGTTGCTTTCTTTATTTATGTGGACAATACTATACTATTGACCAGTTCCCTAGCAGAAATAAGAGAGCACACAACTAGTTGTTGCTTGTCAAGGGTTAAGACGAAACTAAAGTTGATTTAAAAAAATCCATTGGTTCATTGTTACAATACAAAATATTTCACCGTTGTGTCAACTTGTTGGTTTTTTGTTGCATCAACTCACTGGTTGACTGGTGTGGAAACTCGCTTGTTAACTGTTGCGATGACTCACTGGTTAATTATTGCGGAAACTTGTTGGTCAACCATTGTGGAAACTCACTTGTTAACCCTTGTGATAAATCGCTAGTTCACTATTGTAGCAACTTGCTATATGACCATTACAACAAATCACTAGTTGACTGTTGAGGTAGATTGCTATTACCATTGTGGCAACATGTTGTTTCAACTTTGTAACAAGTCGTTTGTTTACAATCGCGGAAACTCGCTGAGTCACCATCATAGCAACTTGCTTGGTCACTGTTGCAACACATTTTGGGTTACCGTTGTATCAACTCCTCGGGTCACAAAATGCTAAATAAATACAAATGGGAAACAATAATTTCCCTTCTGGTGCAAGACCCTAAAGAAAAGGTTATATTTTCTAGGAAGGATTTAGATTGGTCTAAAGTACATGGAAAACACATGGAGATTGATGACATTGCAAAATTCCCTTCGAATTTGATACTTTATTAGAGGAAAGGAAATGAACCAAGATGATCCATGTTCTTTCACCCGTGTACAAAATAAATTCCGAGGCTCAAGGCCTACTGCTTCCTTGTGATATGAAGTGTAAGTTTTTTAGAGATGCATTGTTTAAATGTTGGTATTAATAGTGCTCGATCATTTTTCTTGTATTCATATGTATTGAATTTTCAAACATTTTTATGAAGCTATGCTTGTTCATATGGCCCTAAGGATAGAAGAGGAAAAAATCAAATGAAGCGAAGATCCTCATTTGTGAAAAAGAGGGGTTTCCAATGCCATTTCATTGTAAATGTTATGGTTAAATCCCCAAGATAACGATAATAACATATAAAATGTATGATCATGTAGATAGCCAATGATGGCTTTGTCATGGCCAACATGACACTTTGGGTCATGTTAGGTCCTTGCAACAACTAAAGTTATCAAGGAACATGATTTCCTATGTAGAGAGTCATTTCTTCTTGGAAGTGTTGATTGACTCGGCTTGCAAAATGCATGTGAAAAAATATGTTGACATAGCCACAACTCGAGATAGGGATTTATTTTTGTGTAGGAAAGATGTTGTTAACATCTATAATTGTCTAATGAAAGGAAAGTATTAGTTACATAAGAAGGATGAAATGAGTGTGAAGCTTTGGTATAGAAAACACCAAGATCATTTTTTCTTTTATCAAAATCCCAATGGTGGAGAGAACCCTTTTATAGTTGGAATTCAGACAAAGTCAATGTTGGATACCATGGTGAAGCTATCGAATAATATACTAATAGCCATGATTCAACATTTAACACAAATAGATATGGGGTGAGTGTATTAAGAATGATTGATATAGTACAATAATTTGATTAGTAATGGTTGGTAATGATTAATGAGTTGAAGTTGACTTCATATGTTTCTTGAATGTGATATTATCAGTTGTACACACTCATGGTGTTTGATGAACAAC
This sequence comes from Pinus taeda, assembly GCA_000404065.3. NCBI lineage: Eukaryota > Viridiplantae > Streptophyta > Pinopsida > Pinales > Pinaceae > Pinus > Pinus taeda. Next base: position 110,652 of record APFE031143975.1, read on the forward strand.
AAAGTGGGGTGCCAGTTACATGGGTGATGGCATCATGTAATACATCACGAGACATTTCACTATGGTTGGAGAACCTCATGCGTAGGTGTCACCAAGTTGATCATAGTTGGAAAGCTAATGCCTTCATGCTTGATCATGCATTGGCTAAAATCAATGCTTTAAGGTAACTTCAATCTTCTTATTTTATAGTACAACTTGTATTTATTACAAAAATAACATGCTTGAAATGATGAAATATCTTCATTAAACCAACTTTTATGCAATTAGGGATGTGGGTAAAAGGTTGTTGGGATTTTCCCCATGCAATTTAAGAGACAAACAATGCCATGGAGTCATATCACTGTTACCTAAAGACAAAATATCTTATAGAAGAAAGAAATGTGCTTGTAGGATGGATTGGTTGATATATGTTCTTCTAACAAATGTTGAACCCTTTTATTGGTCTAAGGAAATTCTAAAAAAGGAAGGATTTTTGAATAATTACAAGAAAGAGAAACAGTGTGAATCATCAATGGAACAATAAAAAAGAATTCCAGATAGTGGTTATAGCCCTCATGAGCAAATGTCTCATGCTTTTTGGTTGAGGATTCAATATAAACCTAATAACCAATATCTGGTCACTTGTCATCACACATATTTATTAACTTGTGATTTCCCATGGTCTATTCATGGTAATATTTGCAAGCATTCCATAAAGGTGGGTTGGTTGGCTTCTCGTTCAATGGCTTCAAACCAATTACTAAATCATCAAAGCACAATTGATTCACATAATGACCCTCCTAAGACAAATATAGAGAGAATATCATATCTTGGTGAAGATGCAAACACATTTTCCATGGATAGTCACAATGTTGATGTAAATGTTGAAAGACTTGTGTTGGCCGAAGAGGAGTTATTTGGCTACATAAACCTGGTTTGAAACAATCCTCCTGCAACTTTGACCAAGACTGAACAATTGATTGCTTTGCATAAAAAAATGTTGAATGATGCCAAAAATTTTAATATTATGGATTATGAATTCACATGTGGGTTTGGTGCTCCTGAGTCATCTTTGAAGAGGAAGAAGAGTTTCCTGAGCCCCAAAAGAGAAGAAAAACAAGAAAACAAAATGCAAGGTTGGAAACTGAATTGAATATCGCTGCAGATGAAGAAGAACCATTTGAGTTTGAACAAATCAACAAGTGAGGTCACCGTCACTCCAACAATGCATGGTTTTTGAAGTTTGTTGTGATGCATTTGTTTTCAATTTCATTTTAATATTTATTAGTGCCTTACATGTATTTAATGCATTACTATTTTGTTGAATATGTTCATGCATGTTTGATAGGTCGTGAGGATATGTTTGCTGATTTGGGAAATTTATCCAAATGGTCATTTAAGGTTAATAAATAACTCCATGCATTTACACTCAATCTTTCAATACATCGATTATTTTATATGTTATGGAAGATAGAGTTCATGGGGTTGTTCCATACTTTCATACTTTGGTGTGTAATCATGAATAAGATATATAAAATATTGGAATAAAAACAACATAAATGTAACAAAATTTGTAGTAGAAATGCAACAAAATTAAAACAAAATATGTAAAACACAATTTTACCTGTTCTTTATAACTGATAAATGCTAATGGTGATATCTTATTGGAGAATAATATATGTTACAACATCAAAGATTATGCATTTTTTGACTATGAGTTGCCACACCAGTGACAATAAGTGTCAGAAACATTGAGGCAGTGTGTCAACAATTGTGAGTGGGAGAATGTCAACAACAGTGAGGGAGTCAATATCAACAAGAAGACAAGGGTCACTCTGAATCTAAGGATGAAGGGGTATTTTCATGACTATTGTTGATACAATGATCACTATGTCTTGCTTCACCAGGATGAAGATACCTTGTTATTTCCATAATAACATTCCAACATTCAAACTCTTCTCATTTATGACAGTATAGGAATTTTTATATATTCTTGTTAGAAACTAGATTATTGGATAGTGAAATTTAAGACCGATCCAATTATTCCCACACTCTTCCATGGAAATGATATATTTAGAAACCCTTTTTAAGGCTATCTTTAATTTTAGGTAGTTAAATGGATCTTTATTTTGGGTTTGTTTTCCTGAGGCATCCCACCTTGCTTTACATCCTTGTGCAGAAGTCTCCAATATTTGAATATGGGCTACACAATATGTAATGATCTATTTTTTGTTATTGGCGATATTCTTTAATTCCTCTTACAAACTAGCCAACTATTGATGTTCTTTTATCACCTCTTTAGGTATTTCAAATTCTCCTCTAACCCACAAAATGAGCTTGGAATTATGTCTAAAACTTTAAAGAGATCCACCCAACTGGCTTGATTTATCAAATACAATATAAAGGATATCAATTGGACATCCCCTACATAAGGGTTGGGATACCCTTTTTTTTTTCAAACGACAACAAAAAATTATGTTTGTATAGTTCACAATGTAGGTATTTTTCTAGATTCGTATAGACCCTCTATGCTTCTATGAAACCATTCCTGTATTCAAATTGGAAAGGCTTATTGTTGATGATAGCATTGTTTTTAAACATCAACAATATTATTTGCTAAGTACATGTTGTAATTGGTTGAAGGAGCCTTGGACCTAAGCACACCATCCATTATCTGTCCTAGTTGTTTCTTATCATTCTCCATCTTGGACACCTTGCTTTGTAGCTCAGCCATTGTGTTTTTATGTTTTCCTTCAACTTTGTTTATATATTCTTCCCAAGTCTTACAAAGGTCACAAATTAAGTTTTAGTGCAAATGAAAAGGGATTAAATTTCCCTTGTAAGAGGGTATATACAAGGTTAATTTATCCTTTAGTTCCTCATCCTTTGTTTCCTGGACAATAGTGACTTTGGTTAGTTTGATATTAGGTTCCTAATCCTTTATTTGAACAAAAATGTCTATGGTCAATTTCATCTCTGGTTCCTAATCCTTTTTTTGTACAACTGCTTCTTTTATTAGTTTCATCTTTGGTTCTTGATCTTCCATTTGTACAACTGTTTCTTTTGTCAGTTTCATCTCTAGTTCATGTTCCTCTATTTTCATTGCTGTGCCTTTGGCTAATTTCATCTCTAGTTTATGGTCCTCTATTTGCACAACAATGTCATCAGTTTGTGCTTTTCCAAGGGGTACATTTTCTTGGACCCTTGGAGAAGGTATATCTATGATGCCAATGGGTAGGAACTGTGCAACTTGGGCAAGGCAATTTAATCTTTCAAAACTTTATTTTTTTCTGAGCTCATCTATTAGGGTTTTAAATTTGTTTTTTAGTTGTTTATTTTTCATCTAGAGAATCCTATTCTTCCTTAATAATGAAATATAAAGTGGAAGAATTGAAGGGATACTTACTAGTTCAACATGATTCTTTGTCAATTCTAGTGGTGCAGTTGCTTAGTCCTCCTCATAATCCAGTTAAAAGGTTGAAATTGAGGCAAGGTAGTCTGTTTTGTACCATTTGAATACCCCTTGTGTGTAATCATAGTTAGAATTAGGAGAGGGAACCTTCTCAACTTGTTCTTTTGTGTCAGCAACGTGGCATAATCCTTGTTCCATTGATCCTTGTTGCATGCATCCTTTCTCCATGACTCCTTCTTCCATCAATACATTCTGTGGATTCTATTTCTCTTTCTCTTGCTCTTCTGTTGTTCTTCTACAACAACGGGGAGGGTTTCAAGAAATGGAGAAGCACGACATCACTTTCTCCTATTCTTATTGACTTTTGGCACCACTACCCGATGCTTTCTCTATCTCCTCAATCTTCTAGTGGAAGGTTTACTCCCCAATATTTCTACTTCATCATCATCATCTTGTTCGTCTCCTTTCTGTGGGGATTTAGTAACAAAATCCTTAGAAACCCCCATAGTTTAAACATTGGGTGACTTGACTGCCATATGGAAAGGTTCTATGGGAATTTTTGCATTTGGGAGGTCATGGGGTAGAGTTGCAGTTGGGATGTCATGGGGCAAAGTTACAACTGGGATGTCATGAGGTGGAGTTTCAACTGCTAGGGCATCCTTTGGTAGGGTAGAAGCTTTCAGGGCTTCCTCTGGTGAGGTAGCAACTTCAGGATCAAAAGGCCTTCCAAATAGTTCATCCCAACTTCTCCCTTCCCTTTGCAGCCCACTAACCACCAAAAGTTTAATGAGGCAATGATGAGACAAGATATCAAATGGTGGATTGATTTCTGCACTGATTAGGCCATATGCTCTAGGGTTTTTTCAAGAAAGAAAGGCATGTTAACCAACCATCCATGACCCAAGTGTTCTAACAATCGAAGGTGCTTGTAATAAATAGTGAAATACCTTCCTTTGCATGTGAAATATCTTTGGACAAGGAATGCAACATCTTTCCAGGATTGTGGTAATTCCCTCCTGTCAAATCCTATGCGTATATTTTGTAGTTGTTCACTTGCCTCAAGGAATTGTTGCACAACATCAGGTTAGAGTTTTTAGGGCAGAAGCCACTATTCTCCCATCTGGGGTAACCCTGCCGCTTCCACAATTTCTTCTTCTGTCGCATGCACCACTACCCCTGCTACCTCAGATCTACCCTCCCTATAATGCATAAAAAATTCTAGAGATATGTTGTTGTTATACCCCTATAACCTATGTGTTACACTGAAATTTGTCACCATGAATATCTGCAGTTAATATGGCTCCATCAATAGTCATATTATCCTCCTTGTCAAGCCTTATACCTCTGCTCTCCATGTCAAACTTCAAAAAAGAGAGAAAGTCATTAAAAATCATGTTTATCTCTGGGTACGCAGGTTCTCTCTACCTTGCCTGCGTGTACGCATCCCAAACACACTGTACCTGCGTACTTGTACGCTCTGTAAGCCAAAGGATGGGTGCGTACCCCTGTAAAGGTCAAAAGGCGCGAGTTTCATCTTAAAAAAGTTACTTGTGGTCACTTCTAGAGCCTTCTAGAAGAGTGTTTGACGTGTATTGAGCGCCTCCAGATGGTTCATGCATCCCTATGATAGAGGAGCTTATCCCATCAAGAGAGGAGCTACCCCATCCAAAAAGGGAGTATCCCAATGATGTTGGAACTGAATAACCTCCTCTAGAATACTATAAATACAGGCATTGGGCCAGAGGAGGGGAGGTTGAAAGCTGAACATTCTAAAGGGTAAATGTTGCTGGAATTAGGACTTCCATTGTTGACTTGTGAGGAGAGATTCCCATCCTTTCTTGTTTCATTTGGAAGTGGGTGAGCTTATCAAAGTAAAGGAAAACTCTTGCTGGACCCTGGGAGGAACTTGCACAACACAAAGGCTCAGGTTGTAATGGTTTCTTTTGTTTCCTATTAATACAAATAAGTCCATTCTTCTCAACAATTTGTTATTAATGAGTTGTTTCATATACTCCTTGGTCTATATGTTGAATATGTTTTATTTTATGGGATATTCAGGTGCTATGTAATCGTTTGATTGTTAGTGAATGCAGGTTTCGAAGTGAAAGAGGAGCTCATCCGGATCAACGAGGCTGGACTACTACAACAACGTTGGACTACAGGTAGGATCTTAAACACTTGATTTATCGTGTGATAAATGCATGTTTAGAGAAGGATTGCTCTTAATTGTCTTGTTTGTCACTAGAGAGTCTTATACTCCTAGGGAAGTTAGTTTTGTCCGCAAAAATAACTCTTTCCGCATGACAAATTGGCGACTCCACTGGGGAATCCATTGATGTGATTGATTTTTCCTTTGAGTATTACTTTGATCTGAAAAGAGTTTTTTTTTTCTTTTGTTTTTGATTGTTTGATTGTGTTTTTGGGTGGGTTAGCTTAGATTCGAGTTAGAATTTAGTTTTTCTTCATTTTGCAGTAGTACGCACCCTCTGAGTTAGACACAGTGCGTACCTGTACGCACTGTATCTTTGTACACAGAGCGTGGACGCACTTGGTTAAACAGGCAGCCTGCGTACCCTGTTAAAATTGAGAAATTTTCAATTTTATCCATTTTTTCCCTTTAGATTTTGTTTTCTTAGTCTTTACTGCCCAGATCCACTGGATGACTATCAAAAATCTTCACCTATACTTTTTCCATTAGTGTTGAAAGTTTTAGTGAAATTCCTTGAGATTTTAGCCTTAGGGTTTGGTTTTTATAATTGTCCTGTAGTGACTTTGGGTTTAGAAGTCGCAAAGCCCTAGATATCTCTGGTTTTGTCAGTCTTCTTAGGAGTCGGACCAGTCACAAAATCTACCCTCGTGAGCGACCTACCTTTGTGTTGCCTCTTTGCAAAATTTCAATAAGCTTGTTCATTTAAAGTTGTGAATTTCATTTTAAAAAAGAACAAAAAGAGTTTGATTTTTGTTTTGATTAGTTTATGATTCTGCATGAACTAGTCCTTTGTTTGATTCCTGCCGAGTAAAACATCCCAGAATCATCTTAGTAGGTTTTTGCCTTTTAGATTTACTTTTAGGTAAATTTCCTTTGATTTGCTTTTTGACTGAGTTTTTCTTAGATTTTTATAGATCTTGAAATTGCTTTTGATTAGATTAGTTTTACATGCCTTATTAAATAGGAAAATACAAAAAGATATCCTTTGCAAAGTTTGTTTTAGAGTAGCATTTGAATTTTTGAAAGAGAAAGGAATCTTTCATGCAAGTAATGAGTGGTCATGTTTTGTGCACTTTGAAAAGATAAAGAGATTGTTTCTTTGATTGTCTATTAAGAAAGTTGTTTTTATCAAAAGTTTGCATTCTCTCAACTCTCTTAATTAGAAAATTCATTGAAACG
>APFE031143978.1:0-75826 GCA_000404065.3 Pinus taeda
ACTTTGAAAAGAGTGAGAGCAAACCCTAGACCTAATGCCTAGTAACCAAATTTTGCTTGAAGACTCACTGAAATGACAAAATTTGACCTTGACACTTCACAATCACTTTGTAAGAGAATATTTGATCACTGGAGGAAGGTTGAAAAGACTAACACTAACAGGATCTTTAGCTTATACAACCGTCTAGGCCCAATGTTTGGTGCACCCATTGCCCGGTGGAGAGGCACGTTGCGATAGAATGCCTATGACTACGAGGTCTTAACCAAGAAGGAGGGGTGGCGGGGTCATCAAGAACCACTTCGACTATAGGGGTTGTGGCCATCAGGGTGCAAGGACCCTTCCCAAGAAGGAATAATGAAGATTTCTGTGAAATTTGTAAAACATATGGACACCTACTGTGGATGTGTCCAGTGCTGCAAAAGTAGTCTAGCATCCCCAATAACAACTACTGCGAGTTCTGCACATCGACTACTCATCACACCAACCAATGTCAGGCGTTGGATGCTCTAGCAGAAAGACTGGATAGATCCACGTTCCGAGTCAATGAATCAAATCGAGGAGGGTGAGGAGGAAATAGATGCGGAGGGAGATCAGGGGGAAGAGTATCCCTAAGATTCTATAATTGCAATCAAGAAGGGCACGTCACAAGGGAATGACCGCTCCCAAGAAGACCATGGTGTTTGCATTGTAGATTTAAAACCCACATGACAGAATACTGCCCAGTGCTCATCGTGAAATGGGAAGAGAGGACCAGATAGCAAGGGGCTAACTTGGTGAATGTTGAGCCTCAGACTGACGAGGGTCTCCCCACAAAAAATGTTAATATAGTCACCCGAGGAGGGAAGAAGACAGGGGAAGATCATTACACTGAGGAAACCCCCGTGATCCTCAAAGCGGCATCACCACAAAAGGCATATCAACCTGAGCACCAGAAGCAACATTACGAAGAAGTAGCCAAATTGTTTGAAGGGATGACTTAAGATAGGGACACCCGAGGTCTGAGAGTCTGTAGGCCTAACCCTGCCTAACCCATTGGGGGATGGTTTAAACTATTCTTAAAAATTATTGAAGATGAGACGATGCTAAGGGAATTACAGAAAATATTAAAAGTTGCGGTGTCCATAGAGCGAGAGGACGCTAGACAACCTTATGAAGTTTGGCCAAAGTAAGCCTCCAGGAGGGTGAAGAGGAATAAGAATTGAAGTGGGAAGGAATTTTGAATAAATGCGTAGGTGGTAGGATTCCAGATAAAGGACACCATGCTAGATCTGGGATTGGATGTAAACATCCTACCCCAGAAGACCTGGGAGGCAATGGGGAAAACACAACTAAAGTATTTTCCAATTCAGTTGAGAATGGCAAACCAGTACTGCATACTGCCCATCGAAAGATTGGAGAATGTAGAGTTTGATGTAGTAGGAGTAAAAACACACACTGAATTCAAAGTAATAGACATTATGGGCGATAAAGACCCATATCCAACACTACTAGGGATTGACTAGGCATATGAAAACTATGCCATCATAGATTTGAAAAAGGAATTGATGATCTTTGAAGCAGAAGGCCTGAGAGTGATTCAACCACTGGACCCTTCTCAAGGACCTAGGTTCACAAAACCAATAGATGGCAGGGAAGAACCAGGGATGTTAGATTAGTTGTATACTCTCATGGCAGGAAAGAGGGAAGATTACAGAAATCCTACAGCTGGCGGATCAGTTAGCTGGAGGAGCATCCAAAGTTCAGAAGCTAGTTCAAAAACTGCATGGGATGCATGGCAGCAGGGTGGATACTAACTAACAACCCAGTGATGTGCAATGATAAGCCGACTAAATTAGGGAGATATAGGAAAGGATGACATCCCGAAGTACTCTGGCCTTGAACCGATGGATTAGTTCCTGGACAAGATGGACCAGGATCTACCAGAAAACTAGAGAATTCCCTTTTTGGACATTGCACTCATGGCAACACTGGCAAGATGGTGGAAAGCAAATTGCCAGGTATTGAAAGATTGGAAGGATGCAAAGCGAGCATTAAAGGAAAGTTTTAGCAAGAAGGAAGAGCAACAACTAGACCAAAAATAATACACGGGGAATTCAAGTCCCAAGGAACATGTTAAAAGTGCATGGCCAACTGGGAAAGCCAGGGACTACCAAGGAACCTATGGGTGCATGCCTTTATACACACCCTCAGTGCCATCCCCAGGGCATGGTACATCCATGAAGAAATACAACGATAAACAGTTGCTTGGGATGCCTTGAAAACATAGTTCATCAATGATTTTTCATTCAAGGATAGTGAAGCACAAATGACAAAAGTGCTTCAAGTAGGGAAAGGAGTTTTTTTCACTTTGGAGATGGTAGTTGATGGGAAGTGCAAAGAAAACTTCCTACAATACTTATTTGACATGGAATCTCTAGGACTTGTAATGTGCAACAAAATCGATGCAGAACCAGAAGAAAATGGATTGGAAGGGCTTAGAAACCTAGCCTTTGAAGAAACAGAGGGAGAAAGGGTGATCCATGAGAGTCCCTCAACAGAAGGTGCCCATCCCCTACTAGTGAAGTTGAGAAAGTAGAATGTAGGGATGGAGGATAAACCCAAGATAGCATCAGTAGGAGACTACTGGGACAAATAGACCACTAAAGAAATTTTTGACTTGCTACAAGAATACCAAGACTTGTTCCTAGCTTCGGTAGCTAAGCTCAAGGGGACAAAAGGTAACTTGTGAGAAATGAAAATTGTTTTGAAACTAGGAGTTTGACCAGTGAAGCACAGACCATACCGGCTGAACCCAAGGGTCAAAGAAAAAGTTAAAAGGGAGATTGATAAATGCTAAAAGAAGGAACCATTTTTTTGATTGATGAAGCTGACTAGATAAGCCCTCTAGTGATTCAAAACAAGAAGGATGTGACTGAGATTAGAGTATGCGTCGACTATAGGAGCCTAAACAATGCATGCGTGCATGACTTGTTCTCCACACCCTTCAGTGACGAAGTCCTAGACAATGTTGCAGGGAATGAGGCTTACTCATTCATAGATGGCTTCTCGGGCTACCACCAGGTCTGAATAGCCGAAGAAGATAAAAGGAAAACAAAATTCATGATGGAGTGGGGTCATACGCATACAATGTAATTCCATTTGGATTAATGAATGCGCCAGCAGTCTTTTCAAGGATTGTAATAGCAGCTTTCTGAGACTATATTCATAAGTTCCTAGATGTCTACATGGACGACTAGACAGTGTATAGCCTACTGAAAAATCATACCATTCTATTGAGAGTAATGTTCGAAAGATGCAAAAAATTGCAGATCTATTTAAATTTGAAGAAGTGCATTTTTGTGGTTCCCTTTGGAACCCTACTAGGCCATATTGTTTGCAAATATGGAGTCTGTGTTGACCCTACCAAAATAGCAACCATCATCCACATGGAACCACCCCACAACATAAAGCAACTAAGAGAAACTCTCGGCCATACGGGGCACTACAGAAGGTTCATCAGAAACTATGCAACCATAACACCCCAATGGAGAGACTGTTAAAGGAGACGAAGGAATTCATTTGGACAACAGATTATCAGGCAGTGCTGGACAAACTAAAAGAATGGTTAGTAAGTGCGCCCATATTGGTGTACCTTGACTAGAACAAAATGTTCCATTTACATATTGATGTGTTTGGAATAGCACTAGGAGCAGTCCTAGTGCAACCAAGAGAGAATATGGATCATCCAGTATACTACACAAGTAGAAAGCTCTCCACAGCAGAAAAAAATTACACAACAATAGAACGAGAAGCTCTAGCAATGGCCTACTCTCTCCAAAAGTTTAGGCACTACCTGCTGGGGGCGCCATTCAATTTTTTAACAGACCATTCTACACTGAAATACTTAGTAAACAAGCCCATATTGGAGAGAAGGATATGCAGATGGCTATTATTGTTTCAAGAATTCACATTTGAAGTAATTATTAAGCTGGGCAGATTGAATGTAGGTTTAGATCACCTTTCTCGCCTGGAGACAAGAGAGAGAGGTGGAGCAATAGACGACCGGTTATCTGATGTTGATTTGTTCATGATAGAAGCCATACCCGACCACCTGCAGGAAATTTCTACTCTGCTCACAGCAGGAAGTTGTCCATAGGGCTACATCGAAATGCAGAAAAGGCACCTAGTGGTCAGTGCAGCGAATTACCAACTCATAGTAGGACACCTTTACAAAATGGGTTTAGACCAGATACTCATATGTTGTGTCCTACAACACGAAAGAGAAGATATCTTATGGGAGTGCCATGCAGGGGTTGCGGGAGGACATGTAGGGGGTAAGGAAACTACAAGGATGTTGGGTATACAACCAAAGTCCCACATTGACTAGAAGTGGGGAGGATCATGGGTATATAAGGATGGACAAATATCTCCATTGGTATGAGGCCTTTTGGGGTAAAGCCCAAAAACAAATCCATGAGGGCTTAGGCCCAAAGTGGACAATATCATACCATTGTGGAGATATGTGGTGTCCAGATTCCTTACAAGTGGTATCAGAGCCATGTCTCGAAGTTAGCCATGTGGATGAATCCTCGAAATTCCGAACGAAGGTGGTGGGCCCCGGTAATATCACGATGGGATCCGTGGATGAGCTCGGTTAGACAGGTGGTGTGCTCCGGATTCTTCATGGACGTGTCCTGGTCCCAGCACGGTGAAGAGGAGTTGACCTGGGATAGAGCAAACTCTCGAGGAAGGTGGTGTTCCATGTAAGGCGTGTGCTTCCAAAGCATTGGAGTGGAGAATCCTGGTTGGTAGAGAGTGGACAGATGGATGTTGGATCTGAAGTGAATTGCAATAAAACCAAGAAAAGCGAGTTGCATGAGTAACCAATAAACCGAACCCTCCCGTGCATTCTCCTGGTCCCGCCTTGCGACCAGCACTCAAAATTCCATTCCTCGATCTCATCTTCAACTCCCTCTCCTTCCTAGTAAGGATGGATGGAAGATACAACAGATAGCAAGAACGCCTAGGTGATCGAGGTTGCATGGACTCGAATACCCAATATTTATTTATTTCCACTAGATATCAACGTTGATACTTTATGACATACTCCATCTTGTGTGGTGAACAATTGAAAAAACAAAAATGTTCGATAAAGAGACGCAACTTTGATCCTTTTCGTATACATATTTTAAATATTTTCAATTTACTAGAATATTTATTATCAACCAATGATATCAGCATCAATGAGATATCCAATCCAATATGATTATTTAATTTAATTTAATTTTGAAAGAATCATTTTTGGAATCTAATTAATTTGAGTTTTTAGTTCATTTTAATTTAGTTTATGCTTAATTAAAGTATTATTTTACTAGATTTTGAAGATTATCATGTGAATTTTTCTTTCTTGATCGTTTCACTAAAGCTTATTTTTAATAACATAATTTAAAAGAAGCTTTTGCTATTCAAATGAGAAGGTTTTGTAATCATGGAAGAAATAATGTGTAGATTGTCATAAATACATTGTTGTGTTATCCATTAGGTTCTCAGGTACATAACAATATTTGTAATGCTCAATTTATAGGTGTTTACTTCCTAACCATAGCGGAAATGAAGTGAACCACCATAATAAAAAAATACAAAGTTACCAGAAAAATTAATAGTTAGGGGTAATGACATATGCAATAGTAATAGAATTACCCCTCTCATGGTGGTAACCTTACTCCACTTAAATCTTCTTTTCCTATAGACAAAAGGAGGAATAAAGTAATTTGCTGCCCATGGATGAAGGAATCAATGAAATCGACTATGGCGATGATGATTCCCCTACCACCACATCCATGTTTGGGTCTCACCATGAATTCTTTAAGATATGGCATAATAAAAGGGTTCAATGATTAGATGGGAGTACCATACATGTTCTTGGATGTGGTCAAATTTGAGAGAGGTGAAAGATATACATTCCAAGATGAATCTATTCACAAACTTCTTGAAGCTGATAAGTTATTTCTTTACTCTTTCATGACAGTTTATAAAAATATACCACTATTGATTTTATGTTGGAAATTTAACTTACTTGACCTTTCTATGTCCTCCACACCAATAATATTTTCTTTGAACAACTCAAAATTATGACTTATAGGATGTAATCACACAAATCTTCAATATTTAAAGGCTTTCAAACTTGTGATCTAGATAGCTTTTCATGTGACTTTTCAAGGCTCTTCATATACATTTTCTTGTGCAATGGGGCTATTCTTGATCCATATTCACTTCATCTTTGTCCCTTCCCAAGAGTCGTGGATAACATATTTGCTAATCTTCAATGAGTCGGATATATAACTATATATCTTATCATCTCATCATAGTGGTGCATTGATTTCAATCTTGATGTGGTTTCCAACATAATATTATTTACCTATAGCATGAACCCATTTGTTATTAGCTATTACATATTGAAATACCCTATATTCCTATGATGTAATCAAATATGTTCATTCTTTTGTTGGACATCAACACCGACATCAAGAGAATACTGCTTATGTAGTTATATTTCATGTTATAAATGAGTGTGAAGTGTAATGTATCAGCTTTATAGAGGTATCAAAGGGAAACGTTGGTTTTCATAGTTTCTAGGGGTTGGTTTTACACTTTCACCCTACCATTCTAGAAAACTATAAATGACCCTCCCACATTTACTCTCTCGTACAATCTCTCTAGGTTAAATATGAGTTGAGTGCCACAATGACATGACCCAACTTTCAAGTTCCAGTTATGGAAGTGGGGCCTACAAACATACAACTAATTGACCTCCCTTAGGGGTTGTAGACCACTCACGAGCTTGATAATTAACCATGGTGATCAATCCCTTAACAGCCAACCCAAGTGATCAATCTCTCAGATGGATCTATTTTATCAAGAGAAACTCCCAAACTACACCCATAACATTGCATCCGTGCAGTTATGAAGCTCCAACAACACTCATAAGATTTCTTGTATGTTGTTACGGCCAAAGATCCCCTGTTTTGTGCATGTGGTTCTAGAATATGTGTGACTTTTTTATGATGGCCTCCATGCCACAGCTGAAAATTGCTTACAACCTTCCATAATTGTGATTGAGATGATCACAATGGCAAAAATTCAAACTTGAAGCAAGAAATCTAACTAGACTGCCTAGTACACGTTAGACATTTCATCAAACATATGGTATACATATAAGTTATAGGTCATGAATAAGATCCATAGTTAGAGCACATCATAGAACCATTCTTATAACCAACAAATAACAAGAATGTTGACCATGACAAACTAGCCAGGAAATCAACATAATAATACGTACGAGTTTTCATAGGTCGCAATAGGGAAAATAACGTATATTAACATATGTAAAATCTGAGAAAGTCAGGGACTTCCATGTCCAAACCGATCATAATTTGGGCTGAACCAAGTATTTATTTTAGCCAATAACTCCCGTGCCATATTCCAAGCATATATATGGGATATTAGGGGATAAAACAAGAAAAAATAAAATAGGGAATCTAGAGGTTAAACCACCTCGACCCTCAAGCTACCGTGATCTCGCCTAAACTAGTACAAAGATCATAAAACTAAACCAAGCTTGGACTCCTCAGAACTCCTTCACCATACCTTGATGATTTTTCTTTTTTCCACCCACCTCTCGATGACTTCCTAGAGAAAAACTCCTCCATCCTCAACCCTTTGGAATTTTCCTGAGACCAGATCACCTATTTCTAAAACCTTTTGGAAATTGAGAGCTTGACTGAGGATGAATCCCAACACACCATGGCTATCCAAGAAATTGCAAGGAAAGGCTGGAACCACTAACAAAGCAGTAAAAAACCATGTCAATGCCAACAAATGAACCAAATAAACAAATGCGTGTACCATGCATTCACTCCTCAGTAAGGAAATCTCACATGTACCCTGTTACCTGCAAAATCCTCTTGCTGAGTTTTTTTAATCCAACCTTCTCCTTGACATCCTTCACGTTCCTTTTCCTTTTCCTTTACCTCCCTTTTCTTTCATAATTTCCTTTCTCCAAATCTAAGTGAATGCTCATATTCTCCAAGAATGTTCTAAGATTTCAAGACTCTGAGAGAGAGAGAATGAAAAGAGAGAGCCAAAAAATAACTAAAAAAAGTTTTGAACTGTTTCTTTGAGCCTTTTTATCATTGATGTCTCAATTTTCTTCATTTTCCTTCATTTTCCTCTAATTTCCATTGCATGAAAATTTGTGTCTCTTTACCTTCATTTTCCCCTATTTTTCTTTATTTCATAATTAAATTCCATTTGTTACCTCTTTGCCTTTGCCAATTTCTAGAGCCATAAATTAATCAAAAGTCTTATTCACTTCGTCTTGATCCATATTCACTTCATATTTGACCTTTCCAAGGAGTCCCGGATAACATATTTGATAATATTCAATGAGTGGGATATATGACTAGATGGTATGAAATAAAGTGGTGCATCAATTTTAATCTTGGTGTGGTTTCCAACATAATGTTATTTATCTATAACAGGAACCCATTTTCTATTAGCTATTACATATTTAAATACCCTATGTTTCTATCATGTAATCAAATATGTTCATTCTTTTGTTGGACATCAACACAAACATGAAGAGAATATTGCTTATATTGTTATATTTTACATTATAAAAGAGTGTGAAGTGTAATGTATCATATTTATAGGGGTATCAAAGAGAAAAGTTGGTCATCGCAGTTTCTAGGGGTTCCTTTTACACTTTCACCACTACCATTATGTAGAACTATAAAAAGGACAATGGAAAGAAAATTATCTTACACATAGTATCAATTGCATGTTCACTCTTATCATCAATGCATTGACCAAAATTTTAACTATATTTAACTGAAATCTAATCCAAACTTTGTATTTTACAGGAGAAGATAGATGTAACTTATTAGAGTGGTTGGAAACATAGATGATACCTTTATTTCTCCTTTCCTCATCCCTCAACAAATTATCAATTTTTTTTTATATTTATAGACTCAATTTATTGTTGTCTATTCCATTATATAATTTATGTGAGTCTGTGCTTCTATATATAACATAAATATTTGATGCCATATTACTAAGGTGACAAGTCTAATTAGAATATAGTTCACTCGAACCACAATCCCATTTATGCTGTCATGAACATATGTATTTTCTAAAGATGGCCATTTCTCGAGCTACATATCACTTACGAATAGTAAGCCAATCTAATGCTTATGGAGCTAGAAAACTATTGCCAATAGCTATTTATAGAACAATTTATGATATTCAATATGAAGGTCCTCTTCATTATATATTCTTAATACAAATTCATAAACAATAAGGCATTTGTTTCCATATGAATACTTGCAAATAAATAGTAGTGAAACGGTAATGGTTGTACATAATAATTAACCATTGGCACTAGTGATATTGAGAGCATTCTCCTTGATTTTAAATTAGGATATGAAACCTTATATATTTGATATTTTCTTTACAAACATCTTTCTTAGTATACCATGAGAAATCTAAGCTTTGATATCTACTTTCTTATAGCTAGAAACCATTCCAAACATGAAAGGCATTGTTCATGTTGTTTTCTTGAGATAATTTTTTCTTAGAAAGCTATGCCAAGAACCAGTAATGTTTTTAAAAGAAAGGCTTTCATTCACTTCAGTTCTCATGGATGATACCTTTCATGTATATAATCAACATGCTAGCTTCAAAGTAAGGCAGATGAATATTAAGGTTAATTATGGTTGTAGAAGAGAAGAGGAAAGGATATGACAAACTTTATAGCATTTGCTAAATACTTTGAGATCTATTACTAATTATAGTTGTAGAAGAGAAGAGGAAAGGATATAACAAGATTTATAGCATTCACTAAATAATTTGAGATCTATTACTGTAGAAAACACCTAGGAATGATATTCAAATGGTTCTAACACAAAGACAAAAATTCAATCATATGAAATATGGACAATAATATAACCATTCATATATAGGTATCATAAAACAAAACAAATTCTATCATAAGGCTATGTGTAACATTACTAGAAGATGGGGAAATTGATGCTCAATTTATCCACTTAGAGATATCTCATATAACTTCAAAAAATTTCACATATGAAAACATAATGTAAAACTTACAAAGGAAAAATAATTAGGTCTTAGCATGAATTAGTTAAGATATGGCATAATAAAAGGGTTAAATGATTAGATGGGAATAGGAGACATGTTCTTGGATGTGGTCAATTTTTTTGTTGTTGTAATCTTAGCAATACCTTTCCATTCATTCATTTCAATAATTAGATAGGTTACACACATAAGAAATCTTCAGTGGCCTCAACCTGCCTAATGGGGAACCAGGTTTGTTGGCCACTGAAACACATTATAAGCCATCCAAAAGATAAAAAATCTGAGTTTGTCTATCTAAGCCCTATAGGACTTATAGTCTGTAAACCATCTACTAAACATAAAACTATAAATGTAACTTCTACTTGACATATACATCAAAATATAAGCCAAAAATTTTTAGATAGTACATTCGATCAGCTAGTCATCTCACAATTCCACAGGAGCATGATCTTTTGCACTTGAGCCTGGCAATTCAGATTGAGGCAAACAGGGAATGTAGTGCTCAATGCAGCCAAGGTGAGCATTTTGTGCTACAACTAGAGTTGAATTAACTTGAGTTATTTCTGAATGTCTTTGAGACCTGGGTCAGGATCCCCATTTTCAGTTATATTGAAAGAGGAAGCCATTTCTTTAGAAGCAATACATTTCATAAGCCAGGATCGAGAATCAAATTGCTCCAATCCTATACCAGAAACTCAATCTAGACTTTCAAATTTAATTCAGCCTCTCGGGTTGAAAATAGATTCTTTACCTCGGCCGAGGTCCCTACACAATACGCCTGAATGGTGTTTTGCAAAATCTCAATATATGTTTTCCTTCCACGTTGGTGTCGAGGTCTACTCAATGTCAATCCATTTTCCTTGCCCTTTCCACCCTGGTTCTTGCAACCACGATCTCTGCACTCAGAGGCACCACCTCCAAGAAGAGTCTTCACCATGATTAAGAGATTTGAGCCACCCTTCTTTGAATTTCTCTCACCTATCCACACTCAAGACCCAACTCATTGTGCAAAGGCTAGAGGAAGAAGGGACTTAGGTGGACCTAGAGTAACAACAATATAGAAAACAAATCGAAAATCAAACTTAAACATAATAGGAGGACAAAAGGACAAAGGTAGTGCCAGACGACACTGCACCACAACATAAATCCACCGCCCAAGCCAATACAGAGAGAAAATCAAGAGCCCTCCCACAATGTGAGGCACCTTCTGAATGAGAACAACGACCCGTCTACACTCCTGGGACCGGAGTCCATAGACTCGGCCCCGTCCAAATGCTTGAACCCTTTCCCTCCTCAGGGTTTTCCAAGGCAATTTAAAGTCAGAATGGTATGTCTCACATTCAACATGTAGAGTAAACATAATAAATTTGACCTGGAAACCATGAATCATGCCCATACGAAGTAGAATATTGTCAAAAATTACGAAGATTGAGATAACATAGTTGAGAAAGCTAGAGCTTGTAATCACAAAAACCTTCCAATTCACCATTGTTTCTTTGCCCCTCCAAATGCAAGGTGAATCACTAATTGTAGCCCCCAAGACAATGAATAGGATAAGCATAAGAATATACCAGACCATTTGTGCCATACTCGAGTAAAGATAGATTGTTACAAAAGTTTCCTCGCATTTCCAACATAATGAACACAAAAATAGTTGTCTGAGGCATCCTAAGATACCCATAACACGAGTTAGATTTCTAAACAAATTTTTGCATATAATCTTCCTTCCCCCCCACGTGGAATTTTAATAGCTTGCTAAACTACACGTCATGGATCTATTGTGATCTATGATCCTTCATGTCATTAAGGAGGAGGAGAACCTTAGAGCATGGGAGAGGACACCCAACAACCCTTACGATTAAACGATTAATCATGGTGATGATCCCCATGTGGATCTCCAGCTAGATCGCACCCCGATCAAGGGTTCTGATTAGTAGCTTAGTCCTGGTCCAAAATTAGATTCAGTTGATCCAACCTCTCTTCCCAAGTCTCACTTACCCAAGGATTATCTATATTCTTACTTGAATGAAGGCATCCTCGATTTTATAGGAAGTCCACTTCTTTGTTACTAGTGCGATGAACGTGTGAGGGAATGATATTGAATAAGTTCATTAATGTCCTGAATCAAATGAGTATTCCTCCAACTTTTACTGATATTTTCGCACTAGGAACCTCGACTAAGCTTTTATATATTTGATGATGAGTGTGTAGTTTCCTTAAACCATCAATTTGTTGAACCCTTCCTATCTTGTGATTAGCAAACCATGTCTTACTACATTGAATTCTGCTTCATTGTTGCTAGCCAAGCCATAATCCGAAGCATATATTTGAACCACCTGACACTATGGGTCTCTGAAGATACCTCCAAAGCCCGCGTCTCCTGGCTTACCTTTGTATGCCCCATCAAAGTTGAGCTTAAGAAAGCCATCAGGAGGGCAGAAGAATTGCAAGGGGGATTTTTGGGGAGTCACCTTTAACATCCACGATGAGGGGGCAACATTTGAAGGGAAAACTTTAGGAAATAAAGGATCCACACTTCCTGAGGTGTAACGTTCCTATCATTAGATTTTCATTTCTCTAGAACGGTACTTTCTCTAATGTTTTGGAGAATTATTTTCTAAATCTCTAAATATGGGATCTTTTGTTCTTTAAAAATCCTTCTATTCCTTTCTTTCCATATTTCCTAAAGAAGAAAGCCAAGGGAGAGTTACAAAGATCAATTTAGGAGAGGACTAGAGAAGATTCCTTGCCTCTAGGTCTCAATAGTGGATCAAATATTGGTATTATCTCGGTCTAGGTGACCAAAAAGAGAGTCAATATTCTACCAGAGCTGAGCTACAAAGGGGAATATGTTCAAAATATGCTCAATAGTTTCATTTTGAAAGGCACACCTGCTATAGAAGGAAGGCCCATGGATTCCTATCTTTTGTAATTGATCCCAAGTGAAAATATGAGAACTGCACTCTAGTGACATGAAGTACGTCACTTTTGTGCAAAATTGTCATGTCCATATTTTTCACCAGAGAGGATTATACTGGTCCTGAGGTTCCTTTTTTGCCAACTGATAAGATTCTTTTATGCAGAATATGCTTTTGGTTTTGTATCCCCATCAAAGAATATTCGACCCATCAGAAATAATGATTCTTCTAGAGTGTAGCTCTATATCAAATAATTCCCATTGATTTGAGCTAGGGAGATTGTTCCAATTGTGTTCCCTTTTCCATTGTATTCATGTAGTCAACGAGAAAGGTTCCCAAAACTGATTGTCTATACAATAATGGGTTTTGTTGGTAAAAGGAAGATCTCAGCAAGGTCTTGATGACTAAGAGATTTTCTTGTTGTTGCAACGAATCTTGCCAGAATAAATTTCTAATTCCATCCCTTATTTCTAAGAATGTATGATTATGGATTAACTCTTTACTCGTAGAGGATAAATTCCAAATTGCGGATCCTCTTGGAATACCTTGCACTTGTAGTCTATCTTTTGAAGACGAGGGCATATTGTATTTCTGGCCCCAAATAATCTTCCAAAGATCTGTTTCACCCTGAATCCAGTGCCAACATAGTTTCACACCCATCACTTGATCAGTAGAAATGTATGTTTCATGTGCCAAGATGCGAAGAGTAAAAATGTATGTTTGATGTACCAAGATGATTGTGTGCAACAAACAGAACAACAGAAATGTATGTTGGATTTGAAATGAATTGTAATAAAACCAAGAAAAGCGAGCCTGCATGAGTAACCAACAAACCGAACCCTCTCGTACATTCTCCCGGTCCCGCCTTGCAACCAACACTTAAAATTCCATTCCTCGATCTCATCTTCAACTCCCTCTCCTTCCTAGTAAGGATGGATGGAAGATACAACAGACAACAAGAACGCCTAGGTGATCGAGGTTGTATGGACCCGAATACGAAATATTTATTTATTACCACTAGATATCAATGTCAATACTTAATGAGATACTCCATCTTGTGTGGTGAGTAGTTAAAAAAACAAAAATGTTTGATAAAGAGACACAACTTTGATCCTTTCGGTATATATATTTGAAATATTTGCAATTTAATAGAATATTTATTATCAACCAATGATATCAACATCAATGAGATATCCAATGGAATATGATTATTTAATTTAATTTAATTTTCAAAGAAGCATTTTTGGAATCAACTAGTTTGAGTTTTTAGTTCATTTCAATTTAGTTTATGCTTAATTAAAGTATTAATTTATTAGATTTTGAAGATTATCGTGTGTAATTTTTCTTTCTTGACCGCGTCACTAAAGCTTATCTTTAATAACATAATTTAAAAGAAGCTTTTGCTATTCAAATGAGAAGGTTTCGTAATCATGGAAGCAATAATGTGTAGATTGTCATAAATACATTGTTGTGCTATCCATTAGGTTCTCATGTACGTAACAATATTTGTAATGCTCAATTTATAGGTGTTGACTTCCTAACTAGAGCGCAAATGAAGTGAACCACCCATAATAAAAAAATACAACGTTACAAGAAAAAATAGTAGTTAGGGGTAATGACATATGCCACAATAATAAAATTACCCCTTAGGGCTAGTGGCACATTCAACAATAATAGAATTACCCATCTCATGATGGTAATCTTACCCCACTTAAATCTTCTTTTCCTATAGACAAAATGAGGAATAAAGTAACTTGCTTCCCATGGATGAAGGAATCAATGAAATGGACTATGGCGATGATGATTCCCCTACTACCACATCCATGTTTGGGTCTTATCATGAATTCTTTAAGATATGGCATAAGAAAAGGGTTAAATGATTAGATGGGAGTACCATAGATGTTCTTGGATGTGGTCAAATTTGAGAGAGGTGAAAGATATGCATTCCAAGACGAACATATTCATAAACTTCCTGAAGATAATAAGTTATTTCTTTACTCTTTCATGACAGTTTATAAAAATATACCACTATTTATTTTATGTTGGAAATTTAACTTATTTAACCTTTCTATGTCCTCCCCACCAATAATATTTTCTTTGAACAACTCAAAATTATGCCTTATAGGAAGTAATCACACAAGTCTTCAATATTTAAAGGCTTTCAAACTTTCAATATAGGTATCTTTTCATGTCACTTTCCAAGGCTCTTCGTATACATTTTCCCGTGCAATGGGGCTATTCTTGATCCATATTCACTTCATCTTTGTGCTTTCCCAAGAGTTGTGAATAACATATTTGCTAATCTTCAATGAGTGAGATATATAAATATATATCTTATCATTTCATCACAGTGGTGCATTGATTTCAATCTTGGTGTCATTTCCAACATAATGTTATTTACCTATAGCACGAAACCATTTGTTATTAGCTATTACATATTGAAATACCCTATATTTCTATGATGTAATCAAATATGTTCATTCTTTTGTTGGACATCAACACTGACATCAAGAGAATACTTCTTATGTAGTTATATTTCATGTTATAAATGAGTGTGAAGTGTAATGTGTCATATTTATAGAGGTATCAAAGAGGAATGTTGGTTTTCATAGTTTCTAGGGGTTGGTTTTACACTTTCACCACTACCATTCTAGAAAACTAGAAATGACCCTCCCACATTTACTCGCTTGTACAAGCTCTGTAGGTTAAATATGAGTTGAGTGCTGCAATGACATGACCCAACATTCAAGTTCCAGTTATGGAAGTAGGGCCTACAAACCTACAACTAATTGACCTCCCTTAGGGGTTGTAGACCACTCACGAGCTTGACAATTAACCTGGGTGATCAATCCCTTGATAGACAACCCAGGTGATCAATCTCTCAGATGGATCTATTTTCTCAAGAGAAACTCCCAAACTACACCCATAACATTGCATCCGTGCGGTTATGAAGCTCCAACAAAACTCATAAGCTTTTTTGCGTGTTGTTATGGCCAAAGATCCCCTGTTCTGTGCATGTGGTTCTAGGATATGTGTGACCTTTTTATGATGGCCTCCATGCCAGTACTGAAAATTGCCTACAACTTTCCATAATTGTGATTGAGATGATCACAATGGCAAAAATTCAATCTTGAAGCAAGAAATCTAACTAGATTGCCTTGTACACATTAGACATTTCGTCAAACATATTGTAAACATATAAGTTATAGGTCATGAATAAGAGCCATAGTTAGATCACATCATAGAACCATTCTTATAACCAACAAATAATAAGAATATTGACCATGACAAACTAGCCATCAAATCAACATAATAACAAGGACGAGTTCTCATAGCTCACAATAGGGAAAATAACTTATATTAACATATGTAAAATCTGAGCAAGTCAGGGACTTCCACGTCCAAACCAATCATAGTTTGGGCTCAACCAAGTATTTATTTTAGCCAATAACTCTCATGCCATATTCCAAGCATGAATATGGGATATCATGGGATAAAACAAGAAAACATAAAATAGGGAATCTAGAGGTTAAACCACCTTGACCCTCAAACACCTCCATTCACAACCCTTTGGAATTTTCCTGAGACCACATCACCTAGTTCTAAACCTTCTAGGAATCGAGAGCTCGAACAAGGATGAATCCCAGCGCACCATGGCTATCCAAGAAATTGCAAGGAAAGGCTGCAACCACTAATAAAACAGTGAAAAACCATGTCAATGCCAACAAATGAACCAAATAAACAAATGCATGTACCATGCATTCACCCCTCATTAAGGAAATCACACATGCAACCTATTACCTGCAAAATCCTCGTGCTAATTTTTTTTATCCAACCTTCTCCTTGACATCCTTCACAATCCTTTTCTTTTTCGTTTACTTTCCTTTTCTTTTGTACTTTCCTTTCTCCAAATCTAAGTGAATGCCCATGTTCTCCAAGAATGTTCTAAGTTTTCAAGACTCTGTGAGAGAGAGAATGAAAAGAGAGAGCCAAAACATAACTAACAAAAGTTGTGAACTGTTTCTTTGAGCCTTTTTATCATTGATGTCTCAATTTTCTTCATTTTCCTTCATTTTCCTCTAATTTCCACTGCATGAAAATTTCTGTCTCTTTACCTTCCTTTTCTCCTATTTTTCTTTATTTCATAATTAGATTACATTTGTTACCTCTTCACCTTTGCCAATTTCTACAGCCATAAATTAACCAAAATTCCTGTTTACTTCATCTTGATCCATATTCACTTCATCTTAATCATTTCCAAGGAGTCATGGATAACATATTTGATAATATTCAATGAGTGGGATATATAACTAGATGGTATGAAATAAAGTGGTGCATCAATTTTAATCTTGGTGTGGCTTCCAACATAATGTTATTTATCTATAACAGGAACCCATTTTCTATTAGATATTACATATTGAAATACCTTATGTTTCTATCATGTAATCAAATATGTTCATTCTTTTGTTGGACATCAACACAAACATGAAGAGAATATTGCTTATATTGTTATACTTTACATTATAAATGAGTGTGAAGTGTAATGTATCATATTTATAGAGGTATCAAAGAGAAAATTTGGTCATCACATTTTCTAGGGGTTCATTTTACTTTCACCACTACCATTATGTAGAACTATAAAAAGGACAATGGAAAGAAAATTATCTTACATGTAGTAGAAATTGCATGTTCACTCTTATCATCAATGCATCGACCAAAATTTTAACTATATCTAACTGAAATCTAATCCAAGATTTGTATTTTACAAGAGAAGATAAATGTAAATTATTAGAGTGGTTGGAAACATAGATGATACCTTTATTTCTCCTTTCCTCGTCCCTCAAGAAATTATCAATTTATTTTTATATTTATAGAATCAATTTATTGTTGTCTATTCCATTATATAATTTATGTGAGTATGCGCTTTAATATATAACATAAGTATTTGAAGCCATATTACTGAGGTGACAAGTCTAATTAGAATATAGTTCATTGGAACCACAATCCCATTTATGTTGTCATGAAAATATGTATTTTCTCAAGATGCCCATTTCTCGAGCTACATATCATTTATGAATGGTAAGCCAATCTAATGCTTATGGAACTAGAAAACTGTTGCCAATAGTTATTTATACAACAATTTATGATATTCAATATGAAGGTCCTCTTCATTATATATTCTTCATACAAATTCATAAACAATAAGGCATTTGATTCCATATGAATACTTGCAAATAAATAGTAGTGAAATGGTAATTGTTTTACATAATACTTAACCATTAACACTAGTAATATTGAAAGCATTCTCCTTGATTTCAAATTAGGATATGAAACCTTATATATTTGATATTTTCTTTAGAAATATCTTTCCTAGTATACCATAAGAAATCTAAGCTTTGATATCAACTTCCTTATAGCTAGAAACCATTCCAAACATGAAAGGCATTGTTCATGTTGTTTTCTTGAGATAGTTTTTTCTTAGAAAACTATGCCAAGAACCAGTAATGTTTTTAAAAGAAAGGTTTTCATTCATTTCAGTTCTCATGGATGATACCTTTCATGTATATAATCAACATGCTAGCTTCAAAGTAAGGCACATGAATATTAAGGTTAATTATGGTTTTATAAGAGAAGAGGAAAGGATATGACAAACTTTATAGCATTCACTAAATACTTTGATATCTATTACTACATAAAACACTAGTTATGGTTGTAGAAGAGAAGAGGAAAGGATATAACAAGATGTATAGCATTCACTAAATACTTTGAGATCTATTACTGTAGAAAACACCTAGGAATGATATTCAAATGGTTCTAACACAAAGACAAAAATTTAATCATATGAAATATGGAAAATAATATAATCATTCATATATAGGTATCATAAAACAAAACAAATTCTATCATAAGACTTTGTGTGTAACAGTACTAGAAGATAGGGAAATTTATGCTCAATTTATCCACTTTGAGATATCTCATATAACTTCAAATATTTGCACATATGAAAACATAATGTAAAACTTACAAAGGAAAAATAATTAGGTCTTAGCATGAATTAGTTAAGAAATGGCATAATAAAAGGGTTAAATGATTAGATGGGATTAGGAGACATGTTCTTGGATGTGGTCAATTTTTTTGTTGTTGTAATCTTAGCAATACCTTTCCATTCATTCAGTTGAATAATCAGGCAGGCTACACACATAAGAAACCTTCAGTGGCCTCAACCTGCCTAATGGGAAACCAGGTTTGTTGGCCATTGAACTGCATTATAAGCCATCCAAAAGATAAACAATCTGAGTTTGTCTATCTAAGCCTTATAGGACATATAGTCTGTAAACCATCTACTAAACATAAAACTATAAACGTAAATTCTACTCGACATATACATCAAAATATAAGCTAAAAATTATCAGACAATACATTCCATCAGCTAGTCATCTCATGATTCCATAGGAGCAAGATTTTATGCACTTGAGCCTAATAGTTCAGATTGAGGCAAACAGGGAATGTAGTGGTCAATGTAGCCAAGGTGAGCATTCTGTGGTACAGCTGGAGTTGAATTAACTGGAGTTCTTTTTTAATGTCTTTTAGACCCAGGTCAGGATCCCCATTTTCAGTTATATCGAAAGAGGAAGCCATTTCTTTAGAAGAAATACATTTCATAAGCCAGGATCGAGAATCAAATTTCTCCAATCCTCCACCAGCGACTCAGTCTAGACTTTCAAATTTAATACAGCCTCGCAGGTTGAAATTAGATTCTTTACCTTGGCTGAGGTCCCTACACAATAGGCCTGAATGGTGTTTTGAAAAATCTCAATATATGTTTTCCTTCCATGTTGGCGTCAAGGTATACTCAATGTCAAGTCATTTTCCTTGCCCTTTCCACCCTGATTCTTGCAACCATGATCTTTGCACTCAAAGGCACCACCTCCAAGAGGAGTCTTCACCATGATTAATAGAGTTGAACCACCCTTCTTCGACTTTCTCTCACCTACCCACGCTCGAGACCCAACCCACTGTGCAAAGGCTAGAGGAAGAAGGGACTTAGGTGGACCTGGAGTAACAACAATACAGAAAACAAATCGAAAATCAAACTTAAACATAATAGGAGGAAAAAAGGATAGAGGTAGTGCCAGACAACACTGAACTACAACTTAAATCCACCGCCCAAGCCAATACTGAGAGAAAATCAAGAGACCTCACGTAATGTGAGGCACCTTCTGAATGACAACAACAACCCTTCTACACTCCTAAGTCCGGAGTCCATAGACTCGGCCCCATCCAAATGCTTAAACCCTTTCCCTCCTTAGAATTTTCCAAGGCACTTTAAAGTCGGAATGGTATGTCTCACATTCAACATGTAGATTAAACATAACAAATATGACCTGGAAACCATGAATCATACCCATACGAGGTATAATATTTCCAAAAATTACGAAGATTGAGATAACATAGTTGAGAAAGCTAGAGCTTGTAATCACAAAAAATTTCCAATTCACCATTGTTTCTTTGCCCCTCTAAACGCAAGGTGAATCACTAATCGCAGTGCCCAAGATAGTGAATAGGATAAGCATAAGAATATACCAGACCATTTGTGCCATCCCTAAGTAAAGACAGATTGTTACAAAGTTTCCTCCTTGTGTTTCCAACGTAACAAACACAAAAATAGTTGCCTAAGGCATCCTAAGATACCCATAACACGAGTTAGATTGCCAAACAAATTTTTTCATGTCATCCTCCTTTCCCACCACATGGAATTTTAATAGCTTGCTCAATTACATGTCATGTATCTATTGTGATCTATGACCCTTCATTTCATTAAGGAGAAGGAGCATCTTAGAGCATGGGAGAGGACACCCACCAACCCTTACGATTAAAAGATTAATCATGGTGACGATCCCCATGTGGATCTCCAGCTAGCTCGCACCCCAATCAAGGGTTCTAATTAGGAGCTGAGTCCTGGTCCAAAATCAGAGTTAGCTGATCCAACCCCTCTTCCTGGGTCTCACTTACCCAAGGATCATCTATATTCTTACTCGAATGAAGGCATCCTTGATTTTATAGGAAGTCCACTTCTTTGTTACTGGTGCGATGAACGTGCGAGGGAATGATATTGAATAAGATCATTAATTTCCTGAATTAAATGAGCATTCCTCCAACTTTTATTGATATTTTCCCACTAGGAACCTTGACTAAGCTTTCTTATAGTATCGATGATGAGTGTGGAGTTTCCTTCAACCACCAGTTTATTGAACGCTTTCTGTCTTGTGATCAACAAACCATGTTTTACTACATTGAATTATGCTTCATTATTGCTAGCCAAGAAATAATCCGAAGCATATATTTGAACCACCCGACACTATGGGTCTCTGAAGATACCTCCAAAGCCCATGGCTCCTGGCTTACCTTTGTATGCCCCATCAAAGTTGAGCTTAAGAAAGCCATCAGGAGGGCAGAAGAATTGCGAGGGAGATTTTTGGGGAGGCACCATTAACTTCCATGATGATGGGGCAACATTTGCAAGGAAAACTTTAGGAAATAAAGGATCCACACTTCCTGAGGTGTAACATTCCTATCATTAGATTTTCATTTCTCTAGAAGGATAGTTTCTCTAATGTTTTGGAGAATTCTTTTCTAAATCTCTGAATATGGGATCTTTTGTTCTTTGAAAATCCTTCTATTCCTTTCTTTCCATATTTCCTAAAGAAGAAAGCCAAGGGAGAGATGCCAAGATCCATTTAGGAGAGGACTAGAGAAGATTCCTTGCCTCTAGGTCTCAATAGTGGATCAAATATTGGTATTATCTCAGTCTAGGTGACCAAAAAGAGAGTCAATATTCTACCAGAGCTGAGCTACAAAGGGGAATATGTTCAAAATATGGTCAATAGTTTCATTTTGAGAGGCACACCCATTGTAGAAGGAAGGCCCATGGATTCCTATCTTTTGTAATTCGTCCCAAGTGAAAATATGAGAACTGCACTCTAGTTACATGAAGTACGTCACTTTTGTGCAAAATTGTCACGTCCATATTTTTCACCAGAGAGGATTATACCGGTCCTGAGGTTCCTCTGTTGCCAACTGATAAGACTCTTTTACGGTGAACATGCCTTTGGTTTTGTATCCCATCAAAGAATATTCGACCCATCAGAAATAACGATCCTTCTAGAGTGTAGCTCTGTATCAAATAATTCCCATTGATTTGAGCTGGGGAAATTGTTCCAATTGTGTTCCCTTTTGCATTGTCTTCATGTTGTCAATGAGAGAGGTTCCTAAAAATGATTGACTATCAAATTATGGGTTCTGTTGGTAAAAGAAAGATCTCAGCAAGGTCCTGACGACTGAAGAGCTTTTCCCGTTGTTGCAACGAATCTTGCGAGAATAAATCTCTAATCCATCCATTATTTCTGAGAATCTATGATTATGGATTAACTCTTTATTCATAGAGGATAAATTCTAAATTCAGGATCCTCTTGGAATACCTTGCACTCATAGTCTATCTTTCGAAGAGGAGGGAATATTGTATTTCTAGCCCCAAATAATCTTCCAAAGATCTGTTTCACCTTGAATCCAATGCCAACATAGTTTCACACCCATCACTTGAACAATAGAAATGTATGTTTGATGTGCCAAAATGATTGTGTACAGAAAAAAGAACAGTAGAAATGTACGTTGGATTTGAAGCGAATTGCAATAAAACCAAGAAAAGCGAGCCTGAATGAGTAACCAAAAACCGAACCCTTCCGTGCATTCTCCTGGTCCTGCCTTGCGACGACCACTCAAAATTCCATTCCTCGATATCATCTTCAACTCCCTCTCCTTCCTAGTAAGGATGGATGGAAGATATAGCAGATAGCAAGAACGCCTAGGTGATCGAGGTTGCATGGACCTGAATCCCGAATATTTATCTATTACCACCAGATATCAACATCGATACTTTATGAGATACTCCATCTTGTCTGGTGAACAGGCAAAAGAAAAAAATTTTAATAACGAGAAGCACCTTTGATCCTTTTGGTATATATATTTTAAATATTTGCAATTTACTAGAATATTTATTATCAACCAATGATATCAGCATCAATGAGATATCCAATGGAATATGGTTATTTAATTTAATTAATTTTGAAAGAAGCATTTTTGGAATCTAACTAATTTGAGTTTTTAGTTCATTTCAATTTAGTTTATGCTTAATTAAATTATCATTTTATTAGATTTTGAAGATTATCATGTGTATTTTTTCTTTCTTGATCATGTCACTAAAACTTGTCTTTAATAACATAATTTAAAAGAAGCTTTTGCTATTCAAATGAGAAGGTTCTGTAATCATGGAAGCAATAATGTGTAGATTGTCATAAATACATTATTGTGATATCCATTAGGTTCTCATGTACATAACAATATTTGTAATGCTCAATTTAAAGGTGTTGACTTCCTAACCGGAGTGGAAATGAAGTGAACCACCCATAATGAAAAAATACAAAGTTACCAGAAAAATTAGTAGTTAGGGGTAATGAAATATGCCACAATAATAGAACTACCCCTTAGGGCTAATGACATATGCATCAATATTCTTTTCCTAATGACATATGCATCAATATGAACTACCCCTTAAGGGCTTACCCCACTTAAATATTCTTTTCCTATAGACAAAAGGACGAGTAAAGTAAATTGTTGCCCATGGATGAAGGAATCAATGGAATGGACTATGGCGATGATGATTCCCCTACCACCACATCCATGTTTGGGTCTCACCATGAATTCTTTAAGATATGGCATAATAAAAGGGTTAAATGATTAGATGGGAGTACCATAGATGTTCTTGGATGTGGTCAAATTTGAGAGAGGTGAAAGATATGCATTTCAAGATGAATCTATTCACAAACTTCTTGAAGATAATAAGTTATTTCTTTACTCTTCCATGACAGTTTTAAAAATATATCTCTATTGATTTTATGTTGGAAATTTAACTTATTTCACCTTTCTATGTCCTCCCCACCAATAATATTTTCTTTGAACAACTCAAAATATGCCTTATAGGAAGTAATCACACAAGTCTTCAATATTTAAAGGCTTTCAAACTTGTGATCTAGGTTTTTCATGTGATTTTTCAAGGCCCTTCATATACATTTTCCCATGCAATGGGGCTATTCTTGATCCATATTCACTTCATCTTTTTCCTTTCCCAAGTGTCGTGGACAAAATATTTTCTAATATTCAATGAGTGGGATATATAACTATATATATTATCATCTCATCACAGTGGTGATTTGATTTCAAACTTGGTGCGGTTTCCAACATAATGTTATTTACCTATAGCACGAACCCATTTGTTATTATCTATTACATATTGAAATACCCTATATTTCTATCATGTAATCAAATATGTTCATTCTTTTGTTGGAAATCAACACCGACATCTAAGAATCACTAAGAAGGTCTAATTCCTTCTCAATTAGGTGCAACAACACTTGTTAGCCCATGCATTCATCATCCATTCAAATACTTATCAAATCATGAATAAGAGCCATAGTCAGAGCACATCATAGAACAATTCTTATAACCAACAAATAACAAGAATATTGACCATGAAAAACTAGCAATCAAATCAACATAATAAGAAGTATGAGTTCTCATAGGTCGCAATAGGGAAAATAACTTATCTTAACATATGTAAAATTCGAGCAAGTCAGGGACTTCCACATCCAAGCCGACTTCACATTTCGGAGAGTCGAGATCCCTTGGTTGACAGATTTCCAGCGTCATCAATAATGGCGCTAGAAGGAGGGCTAGATAATAAGCTGATCCCATTGAATCTGGTTTGAATATCTTATCTATAATGACTCATGCTCAAACCTTACTCCCAAGGTGTTTCTCTAATTTTTCCCTTTATCAATTTTCAATCGCTCATGAGCCTCTCTATCACTTGTCCCAGTTAAATTTTGATGATCAGAATGGAGCATCCATAACTGAGCACATTTCTGATTTTATTAAATTTTGTGAATCTTACGAAATCAATGACAGAGTTTCCTTGTGTGATTTTCTTCCTCACCCTCGAACGTCATGTTAACCAATGGTGCCATACCTTGCCACCTACTTCCATCTATTCCCTTCATCATTTACTCGGGGAGCTTCATCAAGCCTTTGATATGTATAGTTACCGAGATGTTTGTAAAAGAATCAATCTCTTAAGAATGAACCATGGATGGCATCGGAGGATCCCAACATCAAGGAAATCAATGAAATGACCTTCAGGAGCTAGTACACACATATGGTGGATGCCATTCAGATGCGGAGAGAATATCCAGGACTCTCCTACCACCTTGACCCTAAAGCTACCATGATGTCGCCTAAACTGGTCCGAAGATCATAAAATTAAACCAAG
The DNA here is from genome assembly GCA_000404065.3 of Pinus taeda. Lineage (NCBI taxonomy): Eukaryota > Viridiplantae > Streptophyta > Pinopsida > Pinales > Pinaceae > Pinus > Pinus taeda. Next base: position 25,432 of record APFE031143978.1, read on the forward strand.
CTTGGATGCCTTAGAACTCCTTCACCACACCTTGGGGAATTTTCTTGTCTCCACCCACCTCTCGATGACATCCTATAGAAAAACACCTCCATCCATAACCCTTGGAAATTTTTCTCACATGAGATCACCTAGTTCCAAAACCTTTTGGAAATAGAGAGCTCGACCAAGGATGAATCCCAACACACCATGGCTATGTAGGAAATTGCAAGGAAAGGATGGAACCACTATCAAACCAGGAAGAAACCATGCCAATGACAACAAATGAACCAAATAAACAAATGCATGTACCATTCATTCACACCTCAGTAAGGAAATCACGCATGCAACTTGTTACCTATTGAATCCTCATGCTGAAGTTGTTTATTGAAACTTCTCCTTGATTTCCTTCACTTTCCTTTGCTTGTCCGTTTCCTTCCTTTTATTACCTACTTTCATTTCTCCAAATCCAAGTGAATGCCCAAGTTCTCGAATAATTCTCTAATTTTGCAAGAGTGTATGAGAGAGAGAATGAAAGGAGAGAGCCAAACCAGATATAACAAAAGTTGTCAACTATTTCTCTGAAGCCTTTTTATCATTGATGTCTCAATTTTCTTCATTTTCCTCTAATTTCCATTGAAGGCAAATTTGTGTCTCTTTACCTTCCTTTTCTCATATTTCCTTTATTTCATAATTAAATTCCAGTTATTACCTCTTTTCCTTTGCCAATTTCCATAGCCATAAATAAACCAAAAGTCTTATTCACTTCATTCTTATCCGTATTCACTTCATCCATGTCCTTTCCAAGGAGTCATGGATAACATATTTGCTAATATTAAATGAGTGGGATATATAACTAAATGGTATGATCAAAGTGGTACATCGATTTCAATCTTGTTGTGGTTTTCAACATAATGTTATTTATCTATAGCAGGAACCCATTTGCTATTAGCTATTATATATTAAAATACCCTATATTTCTATCATGTAATCAAATATGTTCATTCTTTTGTTCTACGTGAACACCAACATGAAGAGAATATTTCTTATGTAGTTATATTTTACGTTATAAATGAGTGTGAAGTCTAAAGCATAAGATTTATGGAGGTATCAAAGAGAAAAGTTGGTCATCATAGTTTCTAGGGGTAGGTTTTACACTTTCACCACTACCATTGTGTAGAACTATAAAAAGGACGATGGAAAGAAAATTATCTTAGATGTAGTATCAATTTCATGTTAACTCTTATCATCAATGCGTTGACCAAAATTTTACTATAGTTAATTGAAATCTAATCCAAACTTTGTATTTTCCAAGAGAAGATAGATGTAACTTATTAAAGTCGTTGGAAACATAGATGATACCTTTATTTCTCCTTTTCTCATCCCTCAAGAAATTATCAATTTATTTTTATATTTATAGACTTAATTTATTGTTGTCTATTCCATTATATAATTTATGTGAGTCTGCACTTCTATATATAACATAAATATTTGAAGCCATATTACTCAGGTGACAAGTCCAATTAGAATGTAGTTCACTGGAACAACCATCCCATTTATGTTTTCACGAACATCTGTATTTTCTCAAGATGCCCATTTCTCGTGCTACGTATCACTTATGAATGGTAAGCCAATCTAATGCTTATGCAGCTAGACAACTATTGCCAATAGTTATTTATACAACAATTTATGTTATTCAATATGAAGGTCCTCTTCATTATACCTTCTTCATACAAGTTCATAAACAAGAATGAATTCCTTTCCCTATGAATACTTTCAAATAAATGGTAGTGAAATGGCAATTGTTGTACATAACACTTATCCATTAACACTAGTGATATTGAGAGCATTCTCCTTGTCTTTAATCAAATACACTATCAAGCCTTAGATATTTGACATTTTCTTTACAAATAGCTCCCTTAGTATACAATGAGATATCTAAGATTTGATATCTACTTGCTTATACCTAGAAACCATTCCAAACATGAAACGCATTTGTCATGTTATTTGCTTGAGATAGTTTTTGCTTAGAAAACTATGCCAAGAACTAGTAATGTTTTTAAAAGAATGGTTGTTATTCATTTCAGTTCTTGTGGATGATACCTTTCATATATACAATCAACATGCTAGCTTCCAACTAAGGAAGATGAATAATAAGGTTAAATATGGTTGTAAAAGAGAAGAGGAAAGGGTATACCAATCTTTATAGCACTCACTAAATACTTTTAGATCTATTACTACATAAAACACTAATTATTTTTGTAGAAGAGAAGAGGAAAGGATATAACAAGATTTATAGCATTCACTAAATACTTTGAGATCTAATACTACATAAAACACCTAGGAATGATATTCAAATGGTTCTAAAACAAAGAAAAAAAATTAATCGTATGAAATAGGGATAATAATATAACCATTCATATATAGGTATCCTAAAACAAAACAAATTCTATCATAAATCTTTGTGTGTAACATTACTAGAAGATAGGGAAATTGATACTCAATTTATCCACTTATAGATATCTCATATAGCTTCAAATATTAGCACATATGAAAACATAATGTAAAACTTACAAAGGAAAAATAATTAGGTCTTAGCATGAATTAGTTAAGATATGGCATAATAAAAGGGTTAAATGATTAAATGGGAGTAGGGGACATGTTCTTGGATGTGGTCATTTATTTTTGTAAGCTTGGGAGTACCTTTCCATTCATTCATTTCAATAATCAGGTAGGTTACACACATAAGAAACGTTAAGTGGCCTCCACCTGCCCAATGGGAAACCAGGTTTGTTGGCCACCGAACCACATTATAATTCATCCAAAACATAAATAGTCTGAGTTTGTCTATCCAAGCCTTATAGGACTTGTAGTCTGTAAACCATATACTAAACATAAATCTATAAAAATAAATTCTACCTGACATATACATCAAAATATTAGACAAAAATTATCGAACAATACCTTCCATCAGCTAGCCATGTCATGACTCCCCCGGAGTGTGATGTTTTACACTTGAGCCAGGTAGTTTAGATTGAGGCAAGCAGGGAATGTGGTGCTCAATGTGGCCAATGTGAGCATTCTAGTGCTGACTATGGAGTTGAATTAACTAGAGCTTTTTATGAATGTCTATGAGACCCTAGTGAGGATCCTTATTTGCAGTTATATTGAAAGAGGAAGCCATTGCTCCAATCCTCTACTAGTGGCTCAATCTAGACTTTCAAATTTAATTCAACTTCTTAGGTCAAAATTAGATTCTTTACCTTGGCCAGGGTCACTATATAATAGGCCTGAATGGTGTTTTTTAAAATCTCAATATTCATTTTCCTTCCACGTTGGCCTCAAGGTCTACTAGATGTCAAGCCATTTTCCTTGCCATTTCCACCCTAATTCTTATGACCACGACCTTTGCCCTCAGAGGCACCACCTCCAGGAGGAGTCTTCACCATGGTGAATAGAGTTAGACCACCCTTCTTGACTTTCTCTCACCTACCCACACTTGATACCCAACCCACTGTGCAAAGTCCAGAGGGAGAAGTGACTTAGGAGGACCTAGAGTAACGACAATATAGAAAACAAATCGAAAATCAAACTTAAACTTAATAGGAGGACAAAAGGATAGAGGTAGTGCCAGAGGACACTACACCACACCATAAATCCACCGCCTGAGCCAATACTTAGAGAACATCAAGAACCCTCCCAGAGTGTGAGGCACCTTCTAAATGAGAGCAATGACCCCTTTGCACTCCAGAGACCAGAGTCAATAGACTTGGCCCCATCTAAATGCTTGAACCCTTTCCCTCCTTAGGATTTTCCAAGGCACTTTAAACTCAGAATGGTATGGCTCACTTTTAGCATGTAGAGTAAACATAATAAGTATGACCTAGAAACCATGAATCATGCCCATACGAGGTAGAAAATTGCCAAAAATTATGGAGATCGACATAACGTAGTTGAGAAATCTAGAGCTTGTAATGACAAAAAATTTCCAATTCACCGTTATTCCGTTTCCCCTCCAAACACAAGGTGAATCACTAATTGTAGCCCCCAACCCAATGAATAGGATAAGAATAAGAATATACCAGACCATTTGTGCCATCCTCGCGAAAATAAAGACTGCTACAAAGTTTCCTCCTCTCATTTCTAGCATGAAGAACCCAAAAAAATTGTCTGAGGCATCCTAAGATACCCATAACACGAGTTAGATTGTCAGACAAATGTTTTCAGGTAATCCTCCTTTACCACCACTTGGAATTTTAATAGCCTTCCAAACGGCATGTCATGGATCTGTCACGATCTATGACCCTTCATGCCATTAAGGAGGAGGAGCATTTGAGAGCGTGGTAGAGGACACCCACCGACCTTTGTGATTAAACGATCAATCATGGTGATGATCCTCATGTGGATCTCCAGCTAGCTCACAACTCAATCAAGGGTTTTGATTAGGAGCCGAGTCCTGCTCCAAAATTAGAGTTAGTTGATCCAACCCCTCTTACTGGGTCTCACTTACCCATGGATCATCTATATTCTTACTCGAATGAAGGCATCCCCAATTCGCTATGAAGTCCATTTCTTTGTTACTAGTGCAATGAATGTGCGAGGGAATGATATATTCAAATCCTTGAATAAGCTCATTAATGTCCTGAATCAAATTAGCAGGCCTCCAAATTTTACGTATAGTTTGCCACTATGAACCTTAATTAATATTTTTTATAGTATCGATGACAAGTGTGGTGTTGCCTTCAACCACCAGATTTCTGAACCCTTCCTGTCTTGCGAATAGCAAACCATGTTTGACTACATTGAATTCAACTTCATTATTCCTAGCCAAGACACAGTTGGAAGCATATATTTGAACCACATGACACTATGGGTCTCTGAAGATACCTCCAAATTTCGTGGCTCCTGGCTTTCCTTTGGATGCCCCATCAAAGTTGAGCTTAAGAAAACCATCAGGAGGGCAGAATATTTGGTAGCAGGATTTTTGGGGAGGCACCTTTAACTTCCACGATGAGGGGACAAAATTTGTGGGTACATGTTTAGGAAATAAATGATCCGAACTTCATCAACTGTAGCCTTCCAATCATAATAATTCCATTTCTCTGCAAGGATAGTTTCTCTAATGTTTTGGAGAATTCATTTATAAATCTGAATGTGGGAGCTTATGTTCTTTGAAAATCCTTCTATTTCTTTCTTTCCATACTGCCCAAAGAAGAAAGCCAAGGGAGAGATACAAAGCTATATTTAGGACAGGACTGGAGAAGAGTCCTGGCCTATAGGTCTCAATAGTGGATCAAATACTAGTATTATCTCGGTCTATATGACCAGAAAGAGAGTCAATATTATGCCAGAGTTGAGCTGCAAAGGGGAATATGTTCAAAATATGCTTAATAGTTTCATTTTGAGAGGCACACATGATGCAGAAGAAAGGCCCTTAGATTCCTCTCTTTTGTAATTGGTCCTATGTGAGAATACATGCACTGCACACTAGTGTCAAGAACTTTATCACTTTGTCCAAAATTGTCCCATCCATATTTTTCACTAGAGAGGATTATACTAGTCCTGAGGTTCCTCTGTTGCCAACTGAGAAGCTTCTATTATGGTGAACATGTCGTTGGTTTTCTATCCCCATTGAAGAATATTCGACCCATCAGAAATAACTATCCTTCTAAAGTGTAGCTCTGTATCAAATAATTCCCATTGAATTGAGCTCGGGGGATTGTTCGAATCGTGCTTCTGTTTCCATTTTCTTCATGTAGTCAAAGGGAGAGGTTCCCAAAACTGATTGACTATCAAATTATGGAATCTATTGGTAAAAGGAAGATCTCAGGAAGGTCCTAGTGACTAAAGAGATTTTCCCATTGTTGCCACAAATATTGCCAGAATAAAGATCTACTCCCATCCCTAATTTCCAAGAAGGTATGATTATGGATTAATTCTCTGTTCGTAGAGGCTAAATTCCAAATTGAAGGTCCTCTTAGAATACCTCACGCTCATAGTCTATTTTTCAAAGAGGAGGGAATATTGTATTTCTAGCCCCAAATAATCTTCCAAATATCTATTCCACCATAAATCCAATGCCACCATAGTTTCATACCCATCACTTGATTTAGGATAAAAGGGTTACTGAGACCACGAACCCCAGTCATTTTGTGTTTGATAAGACGATTCCATGAAAGGAGTGCCCATTTTTTGGCTTCCTAAGCCCCATTCCATAATTTGTTTTGGAAAATATTTGTCATATCTGAGCATGCATTTTTAGGAGTAGCTAGGCCTGATAACTGGTAATTTGGAATTGATTGCAACACAACCTTCAATAGAACCACCCACCCAACAAAGTTAAGAGAGAGAAAAGGAAAGTTTTGAAGGCATGATTGAAAATACACTAGAGGAGGTATTGCCAACAATATGTTCTTAGAGAGTTAATGACTAGGGGAATTCCCAATTATTTGGATGGATGGGAGCCAATACGAAAGACAAAAATCTTGGCTAGGAAGGATTGGGAAGAAATCATGCTATGGAGGAAGAAAATATTATATTTATCATTATTGATCTGAGTGTGAGAGGCTTGCATAAAATCTTGAAGGATAGATTTTTGGAATATAGCTTCCCGAAGGGAGACTTGGTAAGAAAGCATTATGTTATCTAAAAATTGTTATCTTATTTTCCTATAGACAAAAAGTAACTTGGTGCCTGTGGATGAAGGAATGGACTATGGCAACAACTCAAAATTATGTGTTATGGGAAGTAATCACACAAATCTTCAATATTTAAAGGCTTTCAAACTTGTGATCTAGGTATCTTTTCATGTGATTTTTCAAGTCTCTTCATATACATTTTCTTGTGCAATGGGTCTATTCTTGATCCGTATTCACTTCATCTTTGTCCTTTCCCAAGAGTCGTGGATAACATATTTCCTAATCTTCAATGAGTGGGATATAGAACTATATCGTATCATCTGATCACACTAGTGCATTGATTTCAATCTTGGTGTGGTTTCCAATATAATGTTATTTATCTATAGCACAAACCCATTTGTTATTAGCTATTACATATTTAAATACCCTATATTTCTGTCATGTAATCAAATATTTTCATTCTCTTGTTGGACATCAACACCAACATCAAGAAAATATTGCTTATCTATTTATTTTTTACGTTATAAATGAGTGTGAAGTGTAATGTATAAGATTTATAGAGGTATCAAAGATAAAAGTTGGTCATCATAGTTTCTAGGGGTTGGTTTTACACTTTCACCACTACCATTCTGAAAAACAGTAAATGACCCTCCCACATTTATTCGCTTGTACAAGCTCTCTAGGGTAAATATGAGTTGAGTGCTACAATGACATGACCCAAATTTCAAGTTCTAACTATGGAGATGGGGCCTACAGACCTACAACTAGTTGACCTCCCTCAACAGTTGCAGAGCACTCATGAGCTTGACAATCAACCTGGGTGATCACTCTCTTCAAAGCCAACCCAGGTGATCAATATCTCAGATGGATCTATTTTCTCAAGAGAACTCCCAAACTACATCCATAACATTGCATTCGTGCAGTTATGAAGCTCCAAAAACACTCATAAGCTTTCTTGCGTGTTGTTATGGCCAAAGATCCACTGTTTTGTGAATGCGGTTCTAGGATATGGGTCACTTTTTCAGGATGGCCTCCATGCCACTGCTAAAAATTGCCTATAACTTTCCATAATCGTGATTGAGATGATCACAATGCCAAAAATTCAAACTTGAAGCAAGAAATTTACCTAGACTTCCTAGTACACATTAGACATTTCATCAAACATATGGTAAACATATAATTTATAGGTGATGAATGCATCTATGATCATAAATCTCTAAACTTGATCTAAGAATCACGAAGAAGGTCTAATTCCTTCTCAATTAGGTGCAACAACACTTGTTATCCCATACATTCATCGGCCATTGAAATACTTATCAAATTATGAATAAGAGCCATAGTCAGAGCACATCATAGAACCATTCTTATAACTAGCAAATATCCAGAATATTAACCATAAAAAACTAGCCATCAAATCATCATAATACCAAGTACAAGTGCTCATAGGTCGCAATAGAGAAAATAACTTCTATTAACATATGTAAAATCCAAGCAAGTCAGGAACTTCCACATCCAAACCCACTTCACATTTGGGAGAGTCGAGACCCCTTGGTTGACAGATTTCTAGCACCATCAATAATAGTGCTAGAAGGAGGGCCAGATGACAAGTTGAGTCCATTGAATCTGGTTTGAATATCTTATCTAAAATGACTAATTCTCAAACCTTACTCGCGGGGTGTTTCTATAATTTTTCCCTTTATCAAATTTCAATCCCTCGTGAGCTTCTCTATCTCTTGTCCCAGTTAAAGTTTGATGATGAGGATGGAACATCCATAACCGAGTACATTTCTAATTTTCTTAAATTTTGTGAATCTTACGAAATCAATGATGAAGAGTTTTCTTATGTGATTTTCTTCCTCGCCCTCGAAGGTCATGTTAATCAATGGTGCCATACCTTTCCACCTACTTCCATCCATTCCCTTCATCATTTCCTCGGGGAGCTTCATCAAACCTTTGATATGTATAATTACCAAGATGTTTGTAAAAGAATCAATCTCTTATGAATGAATCCTAATGAATCAGTTGAGGAGTTGTTTTATCAATTCCTTCACCTTTGTTATGAAATTTCTAAAGAGGACATGAATAAGGATTTCTTGAAACAAGCGTTTGAGATATTGGTTCTTATCTCTTTACATGATGAACCCGAACCCCCTAATTTTCCTACTTCCCCAACTCTTATGAATCATGAGACACCTATAATTTTAGAGGAGGAATTTACTGCCTCTTTTTTCATTTTCCTTACCCTTTTCCAGTTCCTATGAAGGTGTCTCTTTGTGATGGTGATAAAGTTGAAAAATCTACAATTCAAATTCCTAATCCATTTTCTCATTCTTCTTCCATTTTTCATGACTCAAATTCAATGAAGGAAATCTCACAATGGCTCATGAAGCCCATGATGAAGACTAACTTCCCCATTCTGCAACATGATGTTATCATTCATAACTCTAGCTTCCAATCTAATCTAGATTTCTATTCTCCTCTATCATCTACATGCCATGATTCTTTTTACTATGATCTGCCCGATCAATTTGCTCCACCAGCTAGTCTTTCATGCTCTCTTGATTTTTTCATTATTGGTTCAAATAGAGATAAGATACAACACAATCAAATTACACATGTATAAGAGAAAGAAGGTGAAGATTCTTTCAATCTTTCTTCTCTTTTCAAAAATCTTCCATGTCAAAAAAATGTGCTTCCATTCTTGAATGATTCTCAAACTGCTAATATCGATAGTGAATCAAATCTAATCAATTCTTTCAATCAATCCATCACCTTCAGCAAAAATCACCCCAATGATGATGACTCTATTAATGTATTCAATCAAAAATTCCCAAGTGCATCAACGGATGTTTTGGTTTCTCATGAATATTTTACTGTGGATCCAGAATCTGATTCAGTCAAAGAAGATGTGGTTATCCAAAATTCCTCTTCATTTCACTATCCCTTGTGCTCTACCATCTGTGATGCATCTACTTGCGATGTAGATAATCCATGCTCTTTAAGTTCTTCATCCAATGAGTTATATTCTAAATTTACACAAGGCAATGAGATTATCCATGATGTAAATGAAAACAATTGAATAATTGACTACTCTACCCAACCCTCATCATCTCTTCTCTTGCACAAACAAAACTCTTCAAATCAACTTGCTCTGAAGTTTCCTCTATTAATTAATATTCAAATTTGTGATCAAAAGAATCTTTCGACTTGAGTAATTTGGTTGTCCAAGTTGAAAAGTCCAATGAAATTGGTGATAGAGATGGATGTCATCCGATGAGAAATGGATTTATTGAAACAAGTGGTAGTAGCTATCCTCAAACCATGCATGATCTCATTCAATATTCAAAACACAATTTTACAATCCTGAAAATTTTTGGGACCTTCCAGGGAGTCGAGGCACCTCAATTTCTGTTGATGGTTATGTTAGGATCTCACAACTCTGGTAATCCCCCAGAAATGGTCAGATCTGGTTTTTTTAGTACAATACTTCTCTTTGCATGGTTTCACTCAATGAAAATTTATTTTTGAAAAATGTTTGGTATTCCGAGTATGATCTTTGAAATTTTCAAGATTTTACTTCTCACTAGATTTAGGAATCTTTTTCAGTTTATTCATCTTCATGAAAATCACTTGCATCAAACTTGGGTTTGGAATGTGTGCCTCTCATAGAGTCATGGAATTGAGAAGTTGATCATTTCAAAGACTATATTTCACCGAAGGAATCATGCTTATCAAATTCATCTCTTAATAGTCAGCTCCTAGTTTTTCTTGTGAATGTTATATTGCAAATATTCCCCTTCATTCCACCTGAAATCCTCTTGAGTGATAATGAATGCACGAGTTATGAGGCAAATCAAATTCTTCTTCATTCACTACATCTTGACTGATTTCATGTGTTTGTTGTACTGGCATTCCTTTTCACTTATTTCGATAATTATGTTGCTAGTGTAGTGTGTAAGCAATTACAAAGAAATAGTTTATCACATTCATCACATGAGGAAGATGATTCTATTTTTCAGAGCATTTGTGAAATTGTTCAAAATGATTTATCTTCATTTATTACAAACTAGGAATATGATGCTTTAATCAACCCATATGATCAGTACTCTGTCTCTAATGAGTGCCATTCATTTTATCATTTTCCCATTCGCACATCCAATGATAGTTGTTTTACATCCTTTTATCTTCATCATTCAACATCTCACTATTTGGATTTTTTCCGAATGATTGTATCACTTCAGCCTTCTCTAATGGTTATGTTAGGTCCTCACTGTCTCGACATGACTACCAAATATGATCAGATCTATTTTCCCTCACATGATTCTCATATTAATCTCGTGTCTCTAATTGAAGAGCCATATTTTCAAATATTTTAGGGTTTTCAAGAGGATCATCATCAATTTTATGATCCAACAAGTGAATGGTTGGAGGAATATTACTTGGCAAGCTACATTACAATAAATAGGTTTCGGCCTTTTCTCATGCTTTCTAATCTAGATGACATAGAAGGTGCATTCATAAGAATTCTTTGAGGTTTTCTTGATTATGCTTTCCATCAGAGAGGTTAGAATGTGAATTGGATGAAAGTAGTGGTTGTGACACATCTTTCTGCGCACATACAAGATCTTCAATTTTTTGTGCAAATTATTCAAGCTCTCATATTTTCTCTTGCACATTTCTTTATATTGTAGGTTAGGAATGATTACGGTGGCTATATTAGAAATTCCATCATACGTGACCTTGACCTTCTAGTTGCTATATTACGAGTAGGATTAGTTGCATCTCAGTTTTCCTTCTCTTGCACCAATACCGTCTTGTTATCTTTAGTCTCTCTTGTATTTTCTTACTTTTCTCTTGCATTATGCTTTGGTTTAGTTTCTTTTCTTGGATTCTAGTTTTGTTTCCTTGTTGTGTGTTGTCATTCCTATCATTTTGTTTCTTTTGTTTTTCTTTCTTTTTAATTGTCTCCTTTTGTTTTCATCATGTGAATAAGTGTTGTGCCTGGACCTATTTTGGTTTCTTAGTATGTGTGTGGTTGAAGTCTAGAGAGTCTTGTGATGCTTCACTATTTGGCTAATGTCCAGTCCATCTTCCTTGTGGTGGTTATATATTTTGGTCAATGAAGTTTGATGGAAAATACGATCCATTCGTATGGAGATCTTTGGTCCAACCATGAACCTATGTCTATTCAGGAAACCTTATGCCTACAATCGGTTTTGTGTTTTGGTGTTTTCATGCTTATCCAATAAGTAGAAGAGGAGAAGGGGAAAAATAAAAAATAGCAAACCTAAATTAGAGGTATCTATATGCTTCTCTAAAGTAACAACCTCTTCTGCTCTCAATAAGTCAGGATCTCTTTTCTGCCGAAAAATAAATAAGTGTTGATGCATAGTCCTCTTTAAAATAAATAAGTAAAGGTGAAATAAGAGAAATGCTTCAAGCACAAAAACTTGAAGCAAGAAACTCTGTTGGGGTACTATCCAGGATCACTGGTAGCGAAGAAATGCTTGTGTTCCTATGTGACATTGACGGGGTACTATCTAGGCTTGTTGATAGTGGAGAAACACAAGAGATAAAAAATTATTCTCTAAAAATGTTAAGCTCACGAGCTACACTACCCTTACTAAGTCGAAACGTTGTGATATCGCTGAATCTTATGTTGTGTTCAACGAAGAAGGAATAAAGGAAATCATGTCTATTCATGTCTAAGTGGGAAGACCAAAGTAATTTGCATGATTAATCAATGCTCCCTGAAGAAACAAGGCCATCCACAGAAGAATTTCACTGACACAGAGACGCTGTAATTCTACTAGTGTGTCACCAAGTGTTGTAACTACTACAACACCCTCCAAAATTTTGGCATACACTCAATTTTAGAGCCTTCCTTGGTCTTGCATACTATTGTCGCAAAAATTGAAAATCATTGCATGAGATTTCTTGAAGTATTTTTCTCCCCTTTGCAATTTGTGTTAACTATCATCTTTCGGCATGATTGGATGTTGAATAATGTGTAGAGGCATGTTCTCATGGTTTCAAGGGTCTATATTTGTGTATATGAGGTGTTCTAACTATGTAAACATTTGTCGCACTCATTCATAAAGTTTTGAGCACTCTCACACCAGTGTCGTCATGGTCATCCCAAAGTCTATCTTAAGTGTTGCACATGTCTAAATGGTCATAAATAGGTCACATAGAGGGAAATTTATTGCTCTTGTGTCTTAGATGATCTATGTTCTTCTGTCGTCAAGTATTCTAAGTGTGATATCACAGCCGAAGTCTTATCACTGTTCACATCAGTCTAAATCGTCTTACACTTGTCCATTTCTACGAAGGCTTCCCGACTAAGCAACTTGGCTTCACTCGACCTCCTTCAACTATGCATTGCACAATTCTAGTTATCTAGCTATGATATTTCCATTTGGCACTACACAATGTGTAGTTCCTGCCTCCTAGGACTATTGTACTGCACAGTTTCCGTGCTCAAACTCTAGCCTTGACCTTCATAATTGCATAATCATTCCTCTGAGCTTGGCCTTTACTGTGAAATGCACAATCAAAAGCCTCAAGCTCATCCCCTAAGCCTCTGAACTCTATAATTCCATAGTAGCCCTTTCTCTCTTGTCTCTCAAAATTGTGCAGTGTGTCCTCTCAGTGTGCATCGCCTTAGCTTGTCCCACTACCTCTCAAAATTGCATAGTATCTTCCCATAATCCTACCTAAACTACACATTGTGTAGTCTCAGAGCTTAATCCTCCCCCCTAGTTGTTGGAACTGTGCATTTCATAGTGACTAAGTCCTCTCTCCTGGCCTTTCAGCTGGCTCCATCTCAAATAATGGATCAAAATCCACTATCTTAGACTAGGTTTTCATATTGATGTCATCTCATCATGAGTGAATTACAGATGCAGGTACTCTATCACATCATGTCAAGATGATGAAGAAGGAGATGAAGAAGGGGAACTTGCTTAAATACACACTTGTAGCTAAACACACAAGCTAATCAATCAATAAAAGCCAAAGGGGCATTATTTTGCGATCACAGCTCAAGACTTAAGATCATTGAAGATTCCTTATCACCAAGTCATAGAAAGGTGAAAAGAGGAATTATGCACTCAACACTCAGTAGTAGTAGTGAATTTGCATTGCCACATCATCATGCAATACATATCCATTGTGTCATGTCATGCCATGGCATGAGTAGTCACATCCCACACCTTGTGGCCAATGATGTAACATATTTTCAGAGATCTATTATAAAGTGAAAGTCCAAAGGACATGTGGAATACGAAAATTCATGTAAAGTTGAAAAGTCATAGGAAGTCAAACAATCATGAGGGTATTCAAAGATTCACAAGGAAGGAGAAGCAACACCCCTTGGTTATATATACTCCCTCATTATATGCGCAAAGGACTTTTCTCTTTGGATCCTCCTGTAAGGCATTAGAGAGACAAACTAGTTCTTTTTATGAGAAAGGAGTGGCTCCAATACTCCACTATTGGAGCTAGTGATGTTCATTGTACACATGTGTCTTGGAACACTTACTTAATAAAAAACACCTTCAAGGCCAACACGTTCTTCATGCATGTACTATGAATATTTGTAAGACTATTCTACGTATGTTTGTATTTCATGTTTGCTTTCATCTATGCTAATGTAGTTGAACTAGTTCGGTTATTTTAGTGCTCATATTATTTAGAATGTGTTGTAATGGTTGTTGTTGATGTCCCATCCTTTTGGACTATCTTATGGGATACTAGAAAGATCTTTCTCATGGATGGTTGTAATGATTGTCACATATTTTGTGGACTATTTCACTCGATGCTAGATGAACCCTTATTGGTAGTGCGTGTCTCTTCTATGGTGGTACTATTACCTCATTCTTAGAGGCTCACTTTACGCTTTTACTCTAGGGAAGAAGAACTTTGATGCACCTACAACTAAACACTCAATAAGCACACCTTATTTCTTTTTAGAGGCACCACACATTCCTCTCTTGCTGACAGATAGAACCAAGGAATATCTATAAGAATACATGGCAATCGGGTTGATATTCCGGATGGGGCTCCTACTCCAAACAGTCTGAGGTCAAATTGAGACTTCACATTGATGAGACCCCTTAGTTTATAGATTTCCAGCATCGTCAATAGGTCCCAAGTGCCTGGGGTAAAGACAAATTTGATACTTATAGTTGAATTAGAGGACAAAGGTTATGATGTGGTGTACAATATGGGAATTTTTTTTCTAAAGCATGTTTCTATTAGAGAAGTGAAACAGATTGGAGTTAGAGTGAAAAATATTGTCAATCTAGAGGTATATTTCTCCATGCATGCAACTATACCTCTAGGAGTGAGGTGGGGTGATCTAGAGCCTTAGTCGCAGAGTGGCAAAAATTTTGCCAGGGTCCATAGGAGAGAAGTAGCAGTTGGAGTATACTCTTCTCATGGATCATTACCCTTGATATAGGGACCCACAATATTTAGTAGTAGGAGGATCAGTGTTAATTTTAGCAGTCAAATATAGAGGAGTACAGACTAATGTTGACAGTAGAGTAGGAGGCTCAACAACAAAGTCAGGAACAACATAATTTTCCCAGGATACACTGCAGAGACTACTAGTAGTGAAATGCTTAGGAGACAGTTGCAAATCAAAGACACAATTGATTTAGTATTTCAGATGCTTCTCAGTTGAAATTATCATAGTAACAAAAACAACAGTGGGATGGCTTCTTGTAGGAGAAAGATTGGTGTTGTGTAGAATCCTTTTCTTGCTAAGAGGGAGTGTTGAAATTGTAGCAAGAAAAGGCTTCATTTGACTAGTGCCTTATTCAAATGGAGAAAAATTGATTTTCCAAGTCAGATGGATGACTTGGAATGTAGTTAGCAAGAGTGACATGGCCTTGTCTACTAGTTATCTCAGTAAATTCAAGTTATAGGCTAGAAGTAGAGTTGTGCATGAGTTAATTGCTAAGATCTAGAAATCTAGTTGAGTTAATGTTAGCTTAACTTAGTTAATTGAGCTCTAGTCATTAATTGAGTAATTTTAAGGTAAGTTGAGTAGTGATAACAATTATTAACTCACTGATCTCTCATTTAACCACTTAATCAACTAAAAATACAGCTAGTCATGCATGGAATTCAAATTACCTAGTTGAGTGGATGGAAAAGGAACATTTGTATCTATACTTGTATCATATTTAGTGTACAATGATTTTGTGATATAGGTGGATATTGGTGGCCACTTGCCTATTCTACCTAGACCTCTAGTCAGTTTCATGTGATTCCTTGATTATAGTGGCATTTATTATTTTTAGCAGTTTTTCAGGTCGTGAACTTCTGGAGTTATTTTGACCCCCTAAATGGCAATTTTTTTATTTTTAGAAATCTTGTAGTACATGGAGATATTTCCAATGAGGTATCATACATGACAAACAAAGATCATATGACTAAGTTATAACCCTGGGAAGTGCGTTTCCCAAAGAACTTGTTGTGGCCAGCAACAACCCCCCTTCTTATTTAGTGTTATTACTAATACTAAATAAGTGGGGACCCTTAGTCAAAAATTTAAAATCAATTCATGCTTGTATTCCCTATTTTCAATAAAACTTACCATCATAAACTTAGGAACATACCCTTGAAAAATCTAAAAAAGCTTAAGTTTTATGATGAGGTAGGATAAAATCACTCCTTAAGAAATATCGCATCACAAAAAGGATAATGGATACCTCCTCAAACAAGCAGAATTCTAAGATTGTAGATTGCGATGTGAAGCTTCATCGCATCGCATGCGTTAAATATCACTTACGCTGAAAATACCTCAAATTGTCAGTATGCGATAACACATATCGTAAATCGCATTTCGTGGAAAACACATTAATGATAATTTTCACATGCTGTGCTCCAACGATATTGCGATATTGCGATATTGAGATGTTGTGATGTTGTGATAGTGTGATACAGTGATCTGCGATATTGCAAAGCAAATCGCAAAATCGCTTCATCACAAATCTTTTGGGTTCTTTGTTCGAGAAAGCTTTTTCCATAAACCGAGACCTGGTTATGCGCTTTAATGCTAATTAATGAGTTAGTTTCCAATTGTTAATGAAATATGGTTTTGTTCTTATCGATGAGCCATTTCACGTAACGTGGTATATTTTGTATGTCTTCGGAATTTAAAGCTTTCCCGTCACCTTTCCTTATCATTATTCTCACCTCACTTGTAAACTACAGGAATGAAGAACAAAGAACTATACAAAGCAGTATGCATGATATTATGGGAAAGAAAGGCAAAGCTCTGAGTTTTGAAGACAAAGAAATGATGCCCTTGTATACAGATACCACCTATAACAGAGATGTTGGTATTATTACTTGGGAAGACATGTACAATATACTTGAGGGAGAACCCAAAAGTGATGGAGGTTATAGCTACTGCAAGTTCACATGGTTCTTCTGAGGCGTCTATTATAGATCTAGCTTGCTCATTCTTGCACCGGATAGTGGCGAGGCCCAAAATTCTTCCCTACATGGACATGGTTAAATGGGTACTGGACAGCGCTGACATTAAAAACAGATAGTTTAAGACTCAGAGACAAGGACTTACGGAATAATTTTTTTCGCAAAATTTAATCTTTATATCCAGGAACAAAAAACACGCAAGAGGAAAAATATCGCACTAGGGAAGCCCGGATCAAGAAACGGAGGCAGTTTCCGCTAATCGCGCATTGCTAAGAAAAATCTCTTGAAGAGGAAAGCCTCTAATTGCTCAGTCACCGGTAAGCCCAGAAATTTGTAAGAAAGAGTGATAAAAGAAAAAAAGTAAAACTTGAATCCTAAAACTAATAGTATTTGTCAAAAATATCTTCAAAAGGGTATCTACCAAAAGCACAACAATTGCAAACAGGCTGGAGACAAAAAGCTCAAGAAAAGGCAAAGTCAATCAAAAGATTAACTAAGTTGAATTGGGAATCTTACTGGGCATATTTGGTAAAACCACACAGCCAGTGCATGACTCTCAAATGTATCATCAATTCTGCCAAGAAGATGGTGCCAGCTCTTACCGATGTTGTTTTCACTAGACAATTAAAGTCGGAAGTTGGCTAGTCGAATCTTCTCAAACAAATGCTGAATGCTTGCGATTTTAAGGAACAGATACAAAAATAGTTAGTTGTTAGTGTTAATTTTAGTTTCAATGTTATTATTAGTTTTACTTGAAATGAGGGTGGTCATTTAAACCGTATCCTACATTTTTGTAATTAATTATTTTTAGATTTAGTTCAATAGTATTTATACCCTTCTCATGCATTTAGAGAAAGGTCTTGAAATTTATCAAAAACCTGTCCTCAGAACATGCACTTCTGCACCCTCCGAGGAGGTTTTGATGAATGCATGGAACAAGATTTATTGATATTTGCATTTAATATCTACTACGGATGTTGCACTTCTATACTCTTAGTGGATGTTGGATTAAGAAGAGATAAATCATTATCGCTTGAAGCTCATGAGTAGAACTAGTTATAAATGGTACTTCTATCTCTTAACTATTTCTACCTTTGTGTTAAAGTGATATTCATGTTCAATTGTTTATATATTGATGCGTGAATGCTTGAGTTATCATTTGGCACTTATGTATGGTGATAGATATTTATTTATGCTTAATGTATGAGTAGCTTATTATGTGATACGTTTTTCACAACTATTTTGTCCAACTTTTTATGCAAAGTGGTTCATCTCTATTGAATTCTTTTCTTATACCAATTGAATGATCTATATTACCAATTGTTATTTGAAATCATTTTAGATCGCATAAAAGCAAGATTAGACCCTGGGTTAGTGTATAATTAGATACTTTTGTTTATTAGAATACAATTGCAGATTAGATTAGAATTATAATAATAGATTTCAACTTAGGAACTTTTAGAAAAGAAATATCAATTCTCTACACACACACATAAATTGGGAAACTGGTCCCATATCCCCAGTCGGACCCACTACACCGAATGGAAAAGGAACTGCTAACCAAGGTTTGGACCGGGTGGGTATCCCCCTTGTTGTAGACTCAATTTTTGGGGCTTCAACAAAACCCCAATAGGGCCTAAACAATCTTGGCAGTCCATCTCCTAGGGTTAGGGTTTTGGTTGTTAAGGGTTTTCCCTTGTTTTTCAATAATAAAAGTGCCCTTAAGCCTCATTGTAACACAGTTTAGAGGCATGTAGATGTCACATAGCTTCTTAGTGATAATCTACCATCCCTTGAGCTAGTTTATTTCCATTCTCTATGTAAACATATTTTAGTTTTTTGATATTATTGAATTGAATTTTTATTTCTGTTACATTTCTTTGTTTACGTTTGTATCTGTATTCTGTTGTGTTCTGGTATAAGTCTAGATCAGTGTTATTAGAGTATTATTCTCTTTCTCTATTCCTATTTTCATGTCACCAACGATGTTAGGGTATAATGATTTAGGGCTCCAACTGGTTTAACCTTTGCAAGACCATGCCGATAAACCCCAAAGACCTCCCCTAGTGGAATAAAAGAAAGATGATGGAGTAGAAGATCCTTCCATATTGCTCGAATAATCCCTCGAGTGATAGAGGAATGGGATGATGGATAACTTCGCAAGGATTTTTTTGTGGCTACCCACAGGTGATACATCTTCATCCAGTAGCCACTCTAGAGGCGCCACTTCCTATAAGGTACAAGTCAAATTTGACATACCCATACTTGAAGGCCATAAAGGTGCAAAAATCATAGATAGATCGTTAAATCAGTCAGAAGGATATTTTTCAGGTCATGAATTTTCCAATCGGGAAACTATTACTTTTTCACTTCTCAAAGTTTCCCCCCATGTAACGGACTGGTGGGAAACACACTGTGAATAGAAGGATAAGAGGGAACCCTCACTGTTTTCAACTGCACCCAATTGGAATTATTTTTGAGACGCCATCAAGGAACAATATTACCCTATAAGGAGCTATGAATATAAATGCATAAATTCGACCACGTTATAGTAGGGAAGGGACCAAGATGTGTGGAATTTCACAAATATTTTTCATACACTTCACATGAAGTTTGGTATCAAGGATTATGAGCAGAATTTGGTATTCAAGTATCGCGACTACCTACACCAGTAAATCCAAGATGAGATGGAGTTCCTGGACATCTCCTCGCTTGGCGCTCCTTATTGATATGATGTCAAGATCGAGCAAAAACTTAAATAGAAGAAGAAAGGCTTTGGATCTGCAAATTTGAATAAACGGAAAGGAGACCATAGAACAAAGGATAAAGCCAAGGTGAGGTGACCCAAGAAAAATTGCCAAAGACGCAAGAAAAGAAAAACACCAGGAAAACAAATAGGGACATAGATAAATGATGTGAGTGCCACCACAGGCCCACTCACAACACAAGTGAGTTTCGAGCCAAGTAGTCATTAGTGGTTCAGTTGAAGGCTTCTTAATCAAATGCATATTTTGACTCTGAGTCAGAACCTCACAAGGGTAATGACAAAGTGAAGTAGATTATTGATGTAGAGCCCAGTTCCACTATTGCCACCATAAGGATCGAGAAGATTGAGCCCAAAGACCCAAAAGAGGGGGAGAATTTCTTCCACTCCCATATGCAAGTGAAGGGTTCTCCACTATAGTTCATTGTTGACAACGAAAGCTAAAATAACTGAATTTTAGCAATGTTCGTGAAGCGGTTGGGCGTACCAACCACACCACACCTACAGTCGTACACCATGGGATGGCTTCACCAAGGGTGAGATCTCTGCATCACCTAATATTGTCTCCTTCCCTACAACATCAAGCTCTTCACATATGAAGTACTGTGTGATGTTTCTCCTCCTGAAGTTTTTGATGTATTATTTGGCCAGCCATACCTATGGAAGTGAAATGTTGTGTATGAGTCTAGGCCTCACACTGTTATTAATTCTTTGTGAAAAAGTTAAACAGGATACTAGAGGTACCACTTCCTACCACCATCTCTTTTGTTTCTATGAAGAAATTTTATTATTTTCTTAATAAGATTTTAGGGGTTCTATGGGATCCGGCGAGGTATGACCATTCCATCTCTTTCATCATATTCATGTATAAATTCCATTGGAATCAGTAGGAAATAATATGTATAACTTCGCTGTTGGAAGACGTCAAATGAGTGAAATGATGCCTCCAAGGTGTTCTATTCAAAATGGGGGGGAATGGAAAGAAATTGTGTAAAATACAATGAATATGATTACCCCTAGACTATGAAGTTGTTATCAAGACTTTGAAATTAAAATTCATAAATAAATTGGTTCTTCTTGTAGGTAATTTTATTGTTTTTCTTAAATTGAAAGGATATTTTTTGTTGAGTAAGAGATACTAAATGTAAGTGGCTTATTAATTATATAGGTATCTCATTTTCTCTAAATTCAAAGGGAGGAATTATTGTATTCACTTGTCTTATGAGAATTTTCATTTTTTCATTTAGTTTGAAGAAAATAATAGAGGATTTACCTTTTAGGATCCCATTGCTTGTAGGTTTTCATGGCTTTATGGTGATTTCTCAATAAGTTAATGCAGGTTCAAGTAATAGAAAAGAAAATGTTGTTTTAAGAACTAAATCCAATTGCATGGGCATGGGATGGTAACAATATTTTAGCCACGTATTTGTGAATTATAGTTATATCTTCCTTGATATCATTGGCTTCCCATACTAAATTGTATAGTTCTCTCTTTTGATGCTTCTAAGAACGAAGACTATACTAAAGCATTAATATTATGGAATACTAGTTTGGCATTATAGTTATAAATTTACTAATATCATTAGGTTCCCATAGTGAATTGTATAGTTTACTCTTTCATTTCTTCCAACAAGCAAGACCATAATGAAACATTGTTATTATGAAATACTTATGAAACTATATTTTGTATGAAGCAAATTAACAATGGATGCTCAGAAATTTGCAATCATCTAAATAATTAATGATTTAGGATTTCAAATGACTATATTTCCATATGGATTTTCTAGCACTAGGTTATAGACTTAGACTCTCACAAGAAAATAATTCTTAAAATGTGCAAGTTACTTGAGTACAATTTTTTATTATTTGTTTTTTAACATAGATTGAAGATGCCATAGTATGATGGTTTGAAGTATTATGTGTCTTCCATTTCATTAGTGAAATTAAACCACATATGCATTTTAAGCTTGTATTTATTTTGAAAAACAATTTTTTTTTGGATTTCCATGAATAATCATATTCAAATCTTGTGGTATGTTACCTCTTTGTAAACTCAATAAAACTGACACTTCCTCCATTGCACATAAATGGTTAATGGGAACCCATTTTGTTTTTGACAATAATTAAGTGGATAGACTTGTCTATTTTGGAAAGGAGATTTTAGGGTTTGATTTTAATTATTAGTGATTATTAGGAGGATGGTAGAGATTTAACCTCCACTGAATATTATGAAATATTCATATTACTATACAAAAATAAAAGGTTGGAATTTATCTCCAATGCTACAATGTTTTCCCCGTCTAATTAAATTGATCAATTAAAAAAAATGGCATATGAAAAAGTACCATTGGAAGTGAATTATGGCTTTTTGGGCATGTGGTATTGATAATCCCTGCCATTTGACCAATACTTTTAACCCTTTTCTATATATTGATGGATGCAATTTCATATTTCTTAAAGAGTAATTTCTTTTTTTTTTGTTGAATTGCCCATGGGCCATACATAACGATACAAACCACATGCAAGATTGAGAATGTAATTTCATCTTATTTGGTGTTGTGTAATTTAATCTTGAGAGTGTATTTCGAGTCCTCATGTCAAATACCAAAAATAATTTTCGATGACAGCACACCAATTTCTGGGATGCTTTACGCAATTATTGATGTGCCAAGAAGTTGGGTGGCAAACAATAGAAATGTTTGATTGATGTGGCAAGATGATGGGTGGTGAACAGTAGAAATTTATGTTTGATGTGCCAAAATGTGAAGAGTAGAAATGTTTGATGTGCCAAGATGATTGTGTGTGGCAAACAAAACAACAGAAATGTATGTTGGATTTGAAGCAAATTGTAGTAAAACCAAGAAAAGTGAGCCTACATGAGTAAACAACAAACCTAACCCTCACGTGCATTCTCCTAGTCCTACCTTGCGACCAGCACTCAAAATTCCATTCCTCGATCTCATCTTCAACTCCCTCACCTTCCTAGTAAGGATGGATGGAAGATACAACAGACGACAAGAACGCCTAGGTGATCGAGGTTGCGTGAACCCAAATATTTCCAATAAATTAATCAAAAATCACCCGACTATTTATTTATTACCACTGATGATATCAACATTGATACTTTATGAGATACTCCATCCCATGTGGTGAATAATTAAAAAAACAAAAGTGTTTGATAACGAGACACAGTTTTGGTCCTTTTGGTATATATCATTTAAATATTTGCAACTTACTAGAATATTTATTATCAACCAATGATATCCGCATCAATGAGATATCCAATGGAATATGGTTATTTAATTTAATTTAATTTCAAAAGAAGCACCTTTGAAATCTAATTAATTTGAGCTTTTAGTTCATTTCAATTTAGTTTATGCTTAATTAAAGTATTATTTTATTAGATTTTGAAGATTATCATGTGTATTTTTTCTTTTCTAATGGTGTCACTAAAGCTTATCTTTAATAACATAATTAAAAGAACCTTTTGCTATTCAAATGAGAAGGTTTTATAATCATGGAAGCAATAATGTGTAGACAGTCATAAATACATTGTTGTGCTATCCATTAGGTTCTCATGTACATGGCAATATTTGTAATGCTCAATTTATAGATGTTGACACCCTAACCATAGAGGAAATGAAGTGAACTGCCCATAATAAAATAATACAAAGATACCATAAAAATTAGTAGTTAGGGCTAATGACTATGCCACAATAATAGAGTTACCGCTCTCATGATTGTCACCTTACCCCACTTAAATATTATTTTCCTATAGACAAAAGGAGGTATAAAGTAACTTGGTGGCCATGGATGAAGGAATCAATGAAATGGACTATGGGGATGATGATTCCCCTACCACCACATCCATTTTTGGGTCTCACCATGAATTCGTTGAAATATGTCATAAGAAAAGAGTTAAATTATTAGATGGGAGTACCATACATGTTCTTGGATGTCGTCAAATTTGACAGAGGTGAAACATATGCATTTGAAGATGAATCTATTCACAAACTTCTTGAAGATGATAAGTTATTTCTTTACTCTTTCATGACAGTTTATAAAAATATACCACTATTGATTTTATGTTGGAAATTTAACTTATTTAACCTTTCTATGTCCTCCCCACCAATAATATTTTGCTTGAACAACTCAAAATTATGCGTTATGGGAAGTAATCACACAACTCTTCAATATTTAAAGGCTTTCAAACTTGTGATCTAGGTATCTTTTCATGTGATTTTTCAAGGCAATTCATATATATTTTCCTGTGCAATGGGGTTATTCTTGATCCATATTCACTTCATTTTTGTCCTTTTCCAAGAGTCATGGATAACATATTTTCTAATATTCAATGAGTGGGATATATAACTATATTGTATCATCTCATCACAATGGTGTATTGCTTTCAATCTTGGTGTGGTTTCCAACATAATGTTATTATCTATAGCACAAACCCATTTGTTATTGTCTATTACATATTGAAATACCCTATATTTCTATCATGTGATCAAATATGTTCCTTCTTTCGTTGGACATCAACACTGACATCAAGAGAATATTGCTTATGTAGTTATATTTTACGTTATAAATGAGTGTGAAGTGTAATGTATCAAATTTATAGAGTTATAAAAGAGAAAAGTTCGTCATCATAGTTTCTAGGGGTTGGTTTTACACTTTCACCACTGCCATTTTGGAAAATTATAAATGACCCTCCCACATTTACTCGCTTGTACAAGCTCTCTAGGGTAAATATGTGTTGAGCTATACAATGACATAACCCAACTTTCAAGTTCCAGTTATGGAAGTGGGGCCTACAAACCTACAACTAGTTGACCTCCTTTAGGGGTTGAAGACCACTCATAATAGGAGATAGTTGCAAATCAAAGACACAATTAATTTAGTATTTTGGATGCTTCTCAATTGCAATTATCATAGTAACAAAAAAAACAGTGAGATGGATTCTTATTATCGTATATTCTTGTAGGAGAAAGATTGGTGTTGTACAAAACCATTTTCTTGCTAAGTGGGAGAGTTCAAATTGTAGCAAGAAAAGGCATCATTTGACTAGTGCCTTATTCAAATGGAGAAAATTTGATTTTCCACATCAGTTGGATGACTTGGATTGTAGTTAGCTAGAGTGGCCTTGTCTACTAGTTATCTCAGTAAATTCAAGTTATAAGCTAGAAGTAGAGTTGTGCATGAGTTGATTGCTAAGATCTCGCAATCTAGTTGAGTTAATGTTAGTTTAACTTAGTAAATTGAGCTCTAGTCAATAATGGAGTAAGTTTAAGGTAATTTGAGTAGTTATAACAATTGCTAACTCACTGATCTCTCATTTAACTACTTAATCAGCTAAAAATAGACCTAGTTATGCATGGAATTCAAATTACCTAGTTGAGTGGATGGAAAACGAACATTTGTGTTTATAATTATATAATATTTAGTGTACAATGATTTTGCGATCTAGGTGGATATTGGTGGCTACCCACCTATTCCACCTAGACCTCTAGTTAGTTTCATGTGATTCCTTGATTATAGTAGCAATTATTTTTTTTAGAAGTTTTTTGGGTCCTAAACTTCTAGAGCTATTTTAATCCCCCAAATGGCAATTTTTTTTTTTTTTAGAAATATTGTAGTACTTGGAGATATTTCCAATGAGGTATCATACATGACAAACAACGATCATATGACTAAGTTATAACCCTGGGAAGTGGGTTTCCCAACGAACCCCAATAGGGCCCAAAAAATCTTGACAATCCATCTCGTCGGTTAGGGTTTTGGTTGTTAACAGTTTTACCTTGTTCAATAATAAAAAGGACCTTAAGCCTCATTGTAACACAGTTTAGAGGCATGTAGATGTCACATCTCTTCTTAGTGATAATCTACCATTTCTTGAGCTGGTTTATTTCCATTCTCTATGTAAACATATTTTAGTTCTTTGATATTATTGAAATGAATTTTTATTTCTTTTAAATTTCTTTGTTTATGTTTGTTCTGTATTTTGTTGCGTTCTAGTATAAGCTTGGATCATTGGTATTAGAGCAGTCTTCTCTTTCTCTATTTTTATTTGCATGTCCCTAACAATGCTAGGGTATAATGATTTAGGGCTCCAATTGGTTGAACCTTTGCAAGGCCATGCCGATAAACCCCAACAACCTCCCATAGCAGAAGAAAAGAAAGATGATGGAATAGAAGATCCTTCCAAAATATTGCTCGAATAAGCCCTCGAGCGACAGAGGAATGGGATGATGGATAACTATGCCACAAATTTTTTGTGGCTACCCACAGGTGATACATCTTCATCCAATAGCCACTCTAGAGGTGCCACTCCTATAAGGTACAAGTCAAATTTGACATACCCACATTTGAAGGCCATAAAGGTGAAAACATCATAGATATATGGTTAAATCGGTTGGAAGGATATTTTTTAGGTCATGAATTTCCAGTCGAGAAAATATTACTTTTTCACTTCTCAAAGTCGCCCCTATGTAAAGGACTCGTAGGAAACCTACTATGAATAGAAGGATAAGATGGAACCCTCACTATTTTCAATTGCAACTAGTTGGAATTCTTTTCAAAGTGTCATCAAGGAACAATATTGCCCTATCAAGAGCTATGAATATAGATGCATAAAGTCGACCACGTTGCAGTAGGGAAGGGACCAACACACTTCGAAGTTCACAAATAATTTTCATACACTTCACATGAAGTTTGGTGTCAAGGATTCTGAGTAGAATTTGGTATTCAAGTATTGCGAATGTCTACACCAGTAAATCCAAGATGAGATGGAGTTCCTGGACATATTGTCGCTTGGAGCTCCTTATCGATATGATGTCAAGATCGAGAAAAAACTTAAATAGAAGAAGAAAGGCTTTGGATCTACAAATTTGAATAAAGGGAAAGGTGCCCCCAAACTGTAGAATGAAGGATAAAGCCAAGGTCAGGTGATTCAAGAAAAATTGCCAAAGGTGCAAGAAAAGAAAAACACCACGAAAACAAATAAGGACAAAGATAAATGGTGTGAGTGCCACTAGAGACCCACTCACAACACAAGTGAGTTTAAATCCAGGTAGTCGTTAGTAGTTGAGTTGAAGGCTTCTTAATCAAATGCATGTTCTGACTTTGAGTCAGAACTCGACAAGGGTAATGACAAAGGGAAGTAGATTATTGATTTGGCCCAGTGCCACTATTGCCACCATAAGGATCGAGAAGATTGAGATCGAAGATCCATAAGTGGGGGAGAATTTCTTCCACTCACATATGCGGGTGAAGAGTTCTCCGCTATAGTTTATTGCCGACAAAAAAAGCCAAAATAACTAAATTTTAGCAGTGTTCATGAAGCAGTTGGGCGTACCAACCACCACACCCATAATCATACACCATGGGGTGGCTTCACCAAGGATGAGATTTCTGCATCACCCAACAGTGTCGCCGTCGCCTTCCTACAACATCAAGCTCTTCACATATGAGGTACTGTGTGATGTTTATCCTCCTGAAGTTTTTGATGTATTATTTGGCCAACCATACTTGTGGAAGTGTCATGTTTTGTATGAGTCTAGGCCTCACGCTGTTATTATTTCTTTGGGAAATAAGTTATACAGGATACTAGAGGTACCACTTCCTACTGTAATCTCTTTTATCTCTATGAATAAATTTTATTATTTTCTTAATAGTATTTTAGGGGTTCTATGGGATCCTGCGAGGTATGACCATTCCATTTCTTTCATCATATTCATCTATAAATTCCTTTGAAATTAGTAGAAAAATTTTATCTAATTTATTCAAGTTTGAGACTTGAACGAAAGAAGTTAAAATAATAGGTATAACTTAGCTGTTGGAAGAGGTCGTATGAGTTAAATGATGCCTCCAAGGTGTTCTATTCCAAATGGGGGGAATGGAAATAAATTGAGTAAAATATATTGGATATGATTACCCCTAGACTATGAAGTTGTTATGAAGACATTGAAATTAAAATTCATAAAGGAATTGGTTCTTCTTGTAGGTATTTTTATTGTTTTTCTTAAATTGAAAGGATATTCTATGTTGAGTAAGAGATATTATGTGTAAGTGGCTTATTAATTGAATAGGTCTCTTGTTTTCACTAAATTTACAGGGAGTAATTATTGTATTCACTTGCCTTATGAGAATTTTCATTTTTTCATTTATTTTGAAGAAAATAATAGAGGATTTAGCTTTTAAGAGCCCATTATGATTTTCTCTAAATTGATGATAAACCAAGAGAGTTTAATACCCTACTACTTCTTTAAAAATATAGACATATCTACTCCTACAAACTAAGGTCAATTGCTTGCAGGTTTTCATGGCTTTATGGTGATATCCCAATAAGTTAATACAGGTTCAAGTAATAGAAAAGAAAATGATGTTTTAAGAACTAAATCCAATTGCAAATATGGAAGCTTTGAGTTAATTTATGCGAAACTACTTTCATTTAATGGGGAAATGGGCATAGGATGGTAGCAATATTTTAGGCAAGTATTTGGGAATTATAGTTATATCTTCCTTGATATCGTTGGCTTCCCATACTAAATTGTATAGTTCTCTCTTTTTGTTCTTCTAACAAGGAAGACTACACTAAAGCACTAATATTATGGAATAGTAGTTTGGCATTGTAGAAATATATTTCCTCATACCATTGGGTTCCCATAGTGAATTGTATAGTTTACATTTTTGTTTCTTCCAACAAGGAAGACCAAAATGAGACATTGTTATTATGCAATACTTATGAAACTATATTTGGTATGGTGTGAAGTACCAAGGGATGCTCACAACTTTGCAATCATCTAAATAGTTAATACTTTAGGATTTAGAATGACTATATTTCTCGATGGATTTTCTAGCACTAGGTTGTAGACTGATACTCTCATAAGAAAAAAAATTCTTAAAATGTGCAAGTGACTTGAGTACATTTTTTTATTATTTGTTTTTTAACATAGATTGAAGATCCCATAGTGTGATAGTTTGAAGTATTACTTGTCTTCCATTTCAGTAGTGGAATTGAACCTCATATACCATTTAAGCTTGTATTTATTTTGAAAAACAACTTTATTTTGAATTGGCATGAATAACCATATTCAAATCTTGTGGTACGTTATCTCCTTGTAAACTCAATAAAACTGACACTTCCTTTGTTGCACATAAATGGTTAATGGGAACCCATTTTGTTTTTGATGCAATAATTAAATGGAAAAAATGATAAAGAATGGTAAAAACAACAAGGTAAGTGATCAAAAGTAAAAAATGCTAAAAACAACAACGTAAGTAAAAAAAGTAAGAGACTGTGTAGTTATTTTAAATATATGTGCATATATTTAAAACTAAAAATACATGAATTCAGCCATCATATAATGATAGAGTTGAGTGCTGAGAGCTGAAGTAGGGGAATATTTATTTATTTATTTATTAGGGGGTGGTGTGGGCATTAATTGGCTAAAGCGAGGCCTAGCATGAGACGGGCAGCGTTGAGGCCATTGCTGTCGGTGGCCATGAACTCATCGAAGCTGATGAAGTAGTCTTTATTAGAGTCCACATCCTTCATCACACCATCAATCTCCTCCTCACTAGAGTCGAACTTGGGGATGGTGCTCAGTTCCGATTTCGATATTTTGTTGTCACCATTGGTGTCGAACATGTGGAACACGTCCTCCAGCTCCAAGCAGCCAGGCAGGGAGGCACATTTAACAGTAGAAGCAGAGTTTTGCATGAGACTGGTGGCGTTGAGGTTATTGGAGTTGGCCTCTACCAACTCGTCGAAGTTGATGAATCCGTCTTTGTTAGAGTCCACCACCTTCATCACCCCTTCAATCTCCGTCTCCGAAATCAGGGCACTCAGGGCACTCAGTTCCGAAATCAAAGAGAAAAGTTGGTTTTCATAGTTTCTAGGGGTTGGTTTTACACTTTCACCACTACCATTCTAGAAAATTGTAAATGACCCTCCCATATTTACTCACTTGTACAAGCTCTCTAGGGTAAATATGAGTTGAGTGCTACAATGACATGATCCAACTTTCAAGTTCCTGTTATGGAAGAGGTGCCTATAAAACTACAACTAATTGACCTCCCTTAGGGGTTGTAGACCACTCACGAGATTGACGATCAACTTGGGTGATTAATCCCTTGACAGCCAACCCAGGTGATCAATCTCTCAAATGGATCTATTTTCTCAAGAGAAACTCCCAAAATACACCCATAACATTGCATCTGTGCGGTTATGAAGCTCAAACAACACTAATAAGCTTTCTTGCATGTTGTTATGGCCAAAGGCCCCCTATTCTGTGCACGTGGTTCTAGGATCTGTGCGACTTTTTTATGATGGCCTCCAAGCGACTGCTGAAAATTGCCTCTAACTTTCCATAATCGTGATTGAGATGATCATAGTGCGAAAAATTCAAACTTGAAGAAAGAAATTTAACTAGACTGCCTAGTACACATTAGACATTTCGTCAAACACATGGTAAACATATAAGTTATAGCTCATGAATCCTTATACGATCATAAATCTCTAAACATCATACAAGAATCATTAAGAAGCTCTAATTCCTTCTCAATTACGTGCAACAACACTTGTTAGCCCGTGCATTCATCAGCCATTCAAATACTTATAAAATCATGAATAAGATCCATAGTCAGAGCACATCATAGAACCATTCTTATAACCAACAAACAGCCAGAATATTAACCATGACAAACTAGCCAACAAATCAACATAATAACAAGTATGAGTGCTCATAGGTCGCAATAGGGAAAATAACTTCTATTAACATATGTAAAATCCGAGCAAGTCAGGGACTTCCACGTCTAAACTGATCATAGTTTGGGTTGAGCCAAGTATTTATTTTAGCCAATAACCCCTGTGCCATACTCCAAGCATGAATATGGGATATCATGGGATAAAATAGGAAAAAATAAAATAGGGAATCTAGAGGTTAAACCACCTCAACCCTCAACCTATCGTGATCTCGCCTAAACTGGTACAAAGATCATAAAACTAAACCAAGCCTGGATGCCTCAGAACTCCTTCACCATACCTTGAGGATTTTTCTTTTTTCCACCCACCTCTCAACGACTTCCTAGAGAAAAACACATCTATCCACAACCCTTTCGAATTTTCCTGAGACCAAATCACCTAGTTCTAAAACCTTCTAGAAATCGAGAGCTCGACCAAGGATGAATTCCAACACACCATGGCTATCCAAGGAATTGTAAGGAATGGATGAAACCACAAACAAAGCAGTAAAAAACCATGTCAATGCCAACAAATGAACCAAACAAAAAAATGCATGTACCATGCATTCACCCCTCAGTAAGGAAATCACACATGCAACCTGTTACCTGCAAAACCCCCCTGCTGAATTTTTTTATCCAACCTTCTCCTTGACATCCTTCACGTTCCTTTTGTTTTTCCTTTACCTCCCTTTTCTTTCATATTTTCCTTTCTCCAAATCTAAGTGAATGCCCATGTCTCCAAGAATGTTCTAAGTTTTCAAGACTCTATGAGAGGCAGAATGAAAAGAGAGAGCCAAAACATAACTAACAAATGTTGTGATCTATTTCTTTGAAGTCATTTTATCATTGATGTCTCAATTTTCTTCATTTTCCTCTAATTTCTATTGCATGAAAATTTGTGTCTCTTTACCTTCCTTTTCTCCTATTTTTCTTTATTTCATAATTAAATGCCATTTGTTAGCTCTTTGCCTTTGCCAATTTCCATAGCCATAAATTAACCAAAAGTCCTGTTCACTTCATCTTGATCCATATTCACTTCATCTTTGTCCTTTCCAAGGAGTCATAGATAAAATATTTGATAATATTCAATGAGTGGGATATATAACTAGATGGTATGAAATAAAGTGGTGCATCAATTTTAATATTGGTGTGGTTTCCAACATAATGTTATTTATCTATAACAGGAACACATTTTCTATTAGCTATTATATATTGAAATACCCTGTGTTTCTATCATGTAATCAAATATGTTCATTCTTTTGTTGGACATCAACACAGACATGAAGCGAATATTGCTTATCTTGTTATATTTTACATTATAAATGAGTGTGAAGTGTAATGTATCATATTTATAAAGATATCAAAGAGAAAAGTTGGTCATCATAGTTTCTAGCGGTTCATTTTACACTTTCACCACTACCATCATGTAGAACTATAAAAGGGACAATGGAAAGAAAATTATATTACATGTAGTATCAATTGCATGTTCACTCTTATCATCAATGCATTGACCAAAATTTTAACTATATTTAACTGAAATCTAATCCAAACTTTGTATTTTACATGAGAAGATAAATGTAACTTATTAGAGTGGTTGGAAACATAAATGATACCTTTATTTCTTCTTTCCTCATCCCTCAAGAAATTATCAATTTATTTTTATATTTATAGACTTAATTTATTATTGTCTATTCCATTATATAATTTATGTGAGTATGTGCTTCTATATATAACTTAAATATTTGAAGCCATATTACTGAGGTGACAAGTCTAATTAGAATATCGTTCACTGGAACCACAATCCCATTTATGTTGTCATGAACATATGTATTTTCTCAAGATGCCCATTTCTCGAGCTACATATCACTTATTAATGGTAAGCCAATATAATGCTTATGGAGCTAGAAAACTATTGCCAATAGTTATTTATACAAAAATTTATGATATTCAATATGAAGGTCCTCTTCATTATATATTCTTCATAAAAATTCATAAACAATAAGGCATTCGTTTCCGTATGAATACCTGCAAATAAATGGTATTGAAATGGTAATTGTTGTACATAATACTTAACCATTGACACTAGTGATATTGAGAGCATTCTCCTTGATTTTAAGTTAGGATATGAAACCTTATATATTTGATATTTTTCTTTACAAATATATTTCTTAGTATACCATGAGAAATCTAAGCTTTGATATCTACTTTCTTATAGCTAGAAACCATTCCAAACATGAAAGGCATTGGCCATGTTGTTTTCTTGAGATAGTTTTTTCTTATAAAACTATGCCAAGAACCAGTAATGTTTTTAAAAGAAAGGTTTTTATTCATTTCAATTCTCATGGATGATATGTTTCATGTATATAATCAACATGCTAGCTTCCAACTAAAGCGGATGAATATTAAGGTTAATTATGGTTGTAGAAGAGAAGAGGAAAGGATATGACAAACTTTATAGCATTCGCTAAACACTTTGACATCTATTACTACATAAAACACTAATTATGGTTGTATAAGAGAAGAGGAAAGGATATAACAATATTTATAGCATTCACTAAATACTTTGAGATCTATTACTGTAGAAAACACCTAGGAATGATATTCAAATGGCTATAACACAAAGACAAAAATTTAATCATATGAAATATAGACAATAATATAACCATTCATATATAGGTATTGTAAAAGAAAACAAATTCTATCATAAGACTTTGTGTGTAACATTACTAGAAGATAGGGAAATTGATTCTCAATTTATCCACTTAGAGATATCTCATATAACTTCAAATATTTGCACATATGAAAACATCATGTAAAACTTACAAAGGAAGAATAATTAGGTCTTATCATGAATTAGTTAAGATATGGCATAATAAAAGGGTTAAATGATTAGATGGGAATAGGAGACATGTTCTTGGATGTGGTCAATTTTTTTGTTGTTGTAATCTTAGCAATACCTTTCTATTCATTCATTTCAATAATTGGGCAGGTTACACACATAAGAAACCTTTAGTGGCCTCAACCTACCTAATGTGAAACCAGGCTTGTTGGCCACTTAACCGCATTATATGCCATCCAAAAGATAAACAATCTGAGTTTGTCTATCTAAGCCTTATAGGACTTATAGTCTATAAACCATCTACTAAACATAAAACTAGAAACGTAAATTATACTCGACATATACACCAAAATATAAGCCAAAAATTATCAGATAGTACATTCCATCAGCTAGTCATCTCACGATTCCATAGGAGCATGATCTTTTGCACTTGAGCCTAGCAGTTCAGATTGAGGCAAATAGGGAATGTAGTGCTCAATGTAGCCAAGGTGAGCATTCTAGTGCTGCAGTTGGAGTTGAATTAACTGGAGTTCTTTCTGAATGTCTTTCAGACCTGGGTCAAGATCCAAATTTTCAGTTATATTGAAAGAGGAAGCCATTTCTTTAGAAACAATACATTTCATAAGCCAGGATCGAGAATCAAATTACTCCAATCCTCCACCAGCGGTTCAATCTAGACTCTCAATTTTAATTCATCCTCTTAGGTCCAAATTAGATACTTTACCTTGGCCAAGGTCCCTACACAATAGTCCTGAATGGTGTTTTGGAAAATCTCAATATCCGTTTTCCTTCCACATTGGCGTCAAGGTCTACTCAATGTCAAGCCATTTTCCTTACCCTGTCCATCTTGATGCTTGCAACCATGATCTCTGCACTAAGAGGCATCACCTCCAGGAGGAGTCTTCACCATGATTAATAGAGTTGAACCACCTTTCCTCGACTTTCTCTCACATACCCACACTCAAGACCCAACACACTGTGCAAAGGCTAGAGGAAGAAGTGACTTAGGCAGACCTGGAGTAATAAAAATAGAGAAAACAAATCGAAAATCAAGCTTAAACATAATAGGAGGACAAAAGGACAGAGGTAGCACCAGACGACATTGCAACACAACATAGATCCACTGCCCAAGCCAATACTGAGAGAAAATCAAGAGCCCTCCCATAGCGTGAGGCACCTTCTAAATGACAAAAATGACCCATCTGCACTCCTGAGACTGGAGTTCCTAGACTCGGCCTCGTCCAAATGATTGAACCCTTTCCCTCCTCAAGGTTTTCCAAGGCACTCTAAACTCGGAATGGTATGGCTCACATTCAACATGTAGAGTAAACATAATAAATATGACTTAGAAACCATGAATCATGCCCATACAAGGTAGAATATTGCCAAAAATTATGGAGATTGAGATAACATAGTTGAGAAAGCTAGAGCTTGTAATCACAAAAACTTTCCAATTCACCATTGTTTCTTTGTCCCTCCAAACACAGGGTGAATCACTATTGTAGCCCCCACGACAGTGAATAAGATAAGCATAAGAATATACCAGACCATTTGTGCCATCCTCGAGTTAAGACAGACTGTTACAAAATTTCCTCCTTGCATTTCCAACGTAACGAACACAAAAATAGTTGTCTGCAGCATCCTAATATCTATCATGGATCTATCATGATCTATGACCCTTCATGTCATTAAGGAGGAGGATTGTATTATAGCGTGGGAGAGGACAACCACTGACCCTTACGATTAAACGATCAATCATGGTGACACTCCCCATGTGGATCTCCAACTAGCTCGCACCCCGATCAAGGGTTCTAATTAGGAGTTGAGTCCTGGTCCAAAATCAGAGTCAGCTAATCCAGCCCCTCTTCCTGGGTCTCACTTACTCAAGGATCATCTATACTCTTACTCGAATGAAGGCATCCCCAATTTTCTAGGAAGTCCACTTCTTTGTTACTAGTGCGACGAACGTGCAAGGCAATGATATATTCAAATCCTTGAATAAGATCAATAATGTCCTAAACCAAATGAGTATTTCTCCAACTTTTACTGATATTTTCCCACTAGGATCCTTGACTAAGCTTTTTTATAGTATCAATGACGAGTGTGGAGTTTCCTTCAACCGCCAGTTTGTTGAACCCTTCCTATCTTGTGATTAGCAAACCATGTTTTACTACATTGAATTCTACTTCATTGTTGCTAGCCAAGACATAATACGAAGCATATATTTGAACCACCCGACACTATGAATCTTTGAAGGTACCTCCAAATCCCACGGCTATTGACTTACCTTTGGATGCCCCATCAAAGTTGAGCTTAAGAAAATCATCGGGAAGGAAAAAGAATTGAGAGGGGGATTTTCGTGGAGGCACCTTTAACTTCCAAAATGAGGGGGCAACATTTGCAGGGACAATTTTAGGAAATAAAGGATCCGCACTTCTTGAGGTGTAACGCTCCTATCATTAGATTGTCATTTCTCTACAAGGATAGTTTCTCTAATGTTTTGGAGAATTCTTTTCTAAATCTCTGAATATGGGATCTTTTGTTCTTTGAAAATCCTTCTATTCCTTTCTTTCCATATTTCCTAAAAGAAGAAATCCAAGGGAGATATGCCAAGCTCCATTTAGGAGAGGACTAGAGAAGATTCCTTGCCTCTAGGTCTTAATAGTGGATCAAATATTGGTATTATCTCGGTCTAGGTGACCAAAAAGAGAGTCAATATTCTACCAGAGCTGAGCTACAAAGGGGAATATGTTCAAAATATGCTCAATAGTTTCATTTTGAGAGGCACACCTACTATAGTGACAATATGAGAATATGAGAAATGCACTCTAGTGACATGAAGTACATCACTTTTGTGCAAAATTGTCATGTCCATATTTTTCACCAGAGAGGATTATACTGGTCCTGAGGTTCCTTTGTTTCCAACTGATAAGATTCTTTTATGGTGAACATGCCTTTGGTTTTGTATCCCCATCGAAGAATATTTGACCTATCAAAAATAACGATCCTTCTAGAGTCTAGCTCTGTATCAAATAATTCCCATTGATTTCAGTTCGAGAGATTGTTCTAATTGTGTTCCCTTTTCTGTTGTCTTCATGTAGTCAACGAGAGAGGTTCCAAAAATTGATTTACTATCAAATTATGGGTTCTTTTGGTAAAAGGAAGATCTCAGGAAGGTCCTGATGACAGAAGAGCTTTTACCGTTGTTGCAACGAATCTTGATAGAATAAATCTCTTATCCCATCCCTTATTTCCGAGAATGTATGATTATGGATTAACTCTTTATTTGTAGAGGATAAATTCCAAATTGAGAATCCTCTTGGAATACCTTGCACTCGTAGTTTATCTTTAGAAGACGAGGGCATATTGTATTTCCAGCCCCAAATAATCTTCCAAGGATTTGTTTTGCCCTGAATCCAGTGCCAACATAGTTTCACACGCCCACTTGATTTAGGATAAAAGGCTCATAGAGACCAAGGCTACCAGTCATTTTGTGTTTGATAAGATGATTCCCTGAAAGGAGCACCCATTGTTTGGCTTCCTAAGCCCCATTCCATAATATGTTTTTGAAAATATTTGTCATATCTGAGCATGTAGTTTTATGAGTAGCTAGGCCTCATAACTGGTAGATTGGAATTGATTGCAACACAACCTTCAGTAGAACCACCCACCTAACAAAGTTAAGTGAACGAAAAGGCCAGTTTTGAAGGCATGGTTCAACAATCTCAAGGAGGTATTTCCAACAAGACATTCTTAGAGAGTTAATCACTAGGGGAATTCCCAATTATTTTGACAAAAGGAATCCAACATGAAAACCAAAAATCCTGGCCAGGAAGGATTGGAAAGAAACCACGCTCTGGAGGAAAAGGATATTAGATTTATGATTATTGATCTAGGTGCCAGAGGCTTGCATAAAATCTTGAAGGATAGGTTTAAGGAGTCTGGATTCTCAAAGGGAGACTTGGAAAAATAGCATTATGTCATCCAAAAATTCTTGATGGGATAAGGGAAGATCATTTCCCCATAGATAGATACCTTTGAGATGGCCTGCTTGAACAACTGACTTTATATATCTACCCAAACCTTCCACATCTAGAATAAAAAGGAAGGGAGAGATAGGATCTCCTTCTGTAAGGGCTCTGGATGCATTAAAAGTGCAGTTGGAGGAGCAATTGATAATGATTGAAAAAATCAGTGTAGAGATAAGAGAAGAAATCCATTGGATCCATTGTGGGTTAAAACCGAAGGCTTTCAGATTATTCAAAAAGAAAGGCCAGCTGATGTGGTCATAAGATTTGGAGAGGTTTAACTTAATCAACATTCCCTTAGATTTGTGGCACTTAAGGGAGTGAATAGCCTCCTTGACAGTAGTGATGCCATCTAGAATTTGGAAACTTGGGACAAAATTCATTTTCTCAGGAGAAATAAAAAATGGAAGGAGAGGTTTAAGGAAGTTGACCATAATGGTGGAGAGGATTTTTTAAATGAAATTACATAAGAAAATAGGTCTAAACCCTTGAGGATCTTCAAAGAGGGCTCTTTTAGGAATTAAATGTATAAAATTAGAATTAAGAACAGGGTGTAATTGCTTAGATTAATGTGATTCCTCTAATACTTCTAGAATGTCCTTACCAAGAATGGGCTAGGCTTCCTGAAATAATTCTGTAGTAAATCCGTCAGACCTTGGGGCTTTTTTTTTCACCAAACCTTTTACCACCTCCTCAACTTCCTCCAAAGTGATGGCCCGCATCAGTGCCATATTTTGATCATTGTTGACCAACTAAGGAATATGTCTTGTGATTTTCCCGATCACTTCCGATCTGTCCAGACACAATTCCAACAAAAGATTGTGGAAGTGGTTGACCAATAGGGTTTCTATATCTTCATGTTGCACTAGTCGGTTTCCCTCTGAATCATGCAACGAAAAAATTCTAATATGATGCCTATAATGTATCATTTCTTTATGAAAGAAACAGGTGTTTATCTCCCCTTATCGAAGCCATTGTACCTTAGATTTATGTTTCCATGTGATTTCCTCCTACTTTATTCGTTCTTCTATCTGGGTTAATATTTCTCCTTCTTCTATTGCAAGGGATCCAAAGCGGCCTTGGGTGATCATCTATTGTTGTACCTGTTTCATGCGAGCCTGAAGGATTTCCTCATCCTTATGAATATGTCTAAGTTTTGATTTATTCCACTTTTTTATCTACTGCTTAAGATCCTTCAAGTGAATTTGAAAGGTGTGCATGCATGACCTACCTTACACATAACTAGATGGCCTCCAATCCTTTGCCTTATCTAGAAAGGATGGATCGTGCAACCAAAAGGATTAAAACTTGAAAGGTCTATTGCAGTTGCCCTATTTCAAATCCATTTCAAGGCGGATCGACCAGTGGTCAGATCTAAGGCATGGCATGATATAAGCTTTAAAGAAGACATCCTTACTAATAAACTCTGCAGAAACCAAAAATATATCCAGTCGGGAGGCGAATTCGTGTGACCTGTCCCGACAGTTGTTCTAGATAAATAGCCCATGGATAGTGGGTATATCTACATGTTGCAAGTCCACGATCAATTTTCCAAAAAGTTCCATTTCTAGTTCCTGACGTCTAATCCCACCCTTTTTCTCTCCTAGAGAGGTGATGAGGTTGAAATCTCCCCCAATCCACCAAAGTTTTTCCTTGTTCATATTCTTAAGCTTTCTTATATTTTGAAGGAATGCATCCTTCTCCCTTGGAATATGAGAGTCGTAGTCTGTTGAGAGTAATGCCCTCTCAATAGTCCCAATACGTTTGAATCACCCAAAGACAATGTGGAGCATGTTGAACTAGTTCTCAAAGAGAATCTTCATAGGGTTCCAACGAATAGAAACTCCTCCTACACTGCCCCTTGCATCTAAAGCTACTACTTCATACTTGGGAGGCATATGGATGAGTATTTTTTCTATTCTTGCCTCTATGACCTTTCTTTTATAAAGCAACATGATGTGGGGATTCCCATTTTTGAGGTGATCTTGTAAATATCTTTGTTTACCTCGGCTGTTGAGGCCCTTCACATTCAAATAGATTACAATCATTGGGGAACTTTGTCAATTTGGTGGAAGATCGTTACTAGAGGTACTACCCATCTATAGTTGATTAACATATATCCAACCATATAGATCTATTCTTGAAGGTTTTTCCTCCTGGATTTCCATCCTCCTTTTCTTTCGCTACATTGATCTTGCATGCTTCCCAAACGGGAGCCAAGAGGATCCAGTAGATTAGGTGGATTTTGGTTATGTTTCACCTAATATTGCTAAAATGTGTTAAGATAGAGTTTCTTTTGGTCCTACAATATGAGCCTCTCATCCATATTCCTCCATTCATGCAGTAATATTTTTAGCACTTGATCCTCTGCACTTAGATCCTCCTTTGCTGCATCAATATCCATCGTGGAGAGATCCATGGAATTCTCCTATTATTCCTTATCTGAGGGTTCCAAATGAGCTTTCCTTGTTGGCTTAGGAGTTGTTTTTTAAGGGTATCCCTCTTGTGCCAAATATTTTTGTAAATTTTTTGCTTTGGAGCTCTCCCCCAAATCCTGCAATACCCAAAAATGATTTTGGTTCTTTGATTTTCTTTGTTGTACTAAAGGGTATGATTGAGTTGACTTCACATTCTTCTTCTTATGTGAAACTTTTTGAAAACCCTTGCTATAATATTTAGGTGAGGGCGGTGCCTTTGGTTGTTTCACAACCTTTGGTTCCATTTGAGTCAATGCGAAAGCCTTATACAAATGGCCATACTCATGGAAGCGACGACAACGAAAAGGAACATGTTAGTAATCCAGTAGCTATTGCCATATCTCATATTGATATTCTAGTTATACAATTTCATGATTGGGCTCAGTGATGTTCATGTAGATGCAAATTGAGGCATATGAAGTATATCTCCCTCGATGGGTGGATTGAACCACTTTCATGAATCATCCAAAGCAATTGGCAATCCCTTCTAAGGTTTTGGGATCCCTGAAATATACTATTAGGGAAAAGAGAGGAAACCAGATTAGGGCAACTGTGAACTGTTCATGATCATGGTTGTAGCATTCCTCCCAGTATCTCATGAAAGGGCCTGTATTGTAATAAAAACATGGGCCATTTTAAAAAATCTTCTCCTTATCCTTGAGGATGGAGAATATTACTGTGAAGAAGCCTCTAGATCTTAGATTTCAATCTATATGGAATTTTTCTGGCCATTTTAGTTGGATCCACTTAATCAAATCCTTTTCCGAGGGCCATATGCCAGTAAACTTATAGATCAGGGCAT
Source organism: Pinus taeda (assembly GCA_000404065.3). Lineage (NCBI taxonomy): Eukaryota > Viridiplantae > Streptophyta > Pinopsida > Pinales > Pinaceae > Pinus > Pinus taeda. Next base: position 66,154 of record APFE031143978.1, read on the forward strand.
GATCTTTCATATACTTGTGGTAAATCTCAAATTTTCTAGAGGGAATCAAAAATATAATTTTCTTGGTTGCTCATGGGAGGAACTACTTGTAGATTATTTCTTGCCACCGGGCTTCCATTACAAGTCCCTCATTAGGGTTGGCTCCATGGATATGGCCAGGAGAAATGTCTTTTTTTTCGCTGGATTCACTTTCTTCCACACTTCGATAAGAGGGGATGTCGCTACCCCCCCTCGGCATAGGGGTGCTCATTTGCCTCTGTCAGAACACTCGAGTGAAGAATATATGTTTGTGGGAAAGGTAATTCTAGTATTGTCAGGTGCTTTAGATACTATTCAAAACCCTAATAGAGCTCATTTGTGAAATTAACATTGCTCGGATGTGGTCAAATTTGAGAGGTGAAAGATATGTATTTGAATATGAAAGGCTAGAAATTATGATTCCTTTATTAACATCAACTCAAGAAATAAGAGAGGGAAAGGACAAATAGTCCTTATTTTCTTCAAGGCAAAAAATGAGGCTATTAATTGAACTTATTCATAGTAGAATGAAGCAAAATATATGACGTAAATTCATAGGGGAAATTCTAGAGAGTTTAAATTTATGGTTGGGAAACATGTAAGTTTGAATGAGGTAGAAGGACAAATTAGGAGGCTGCTCATTGAATTATACATGAGGAAAATTGTTAGAGGATAAACCCTAAAATTATGGATGACTTTTGGTTGTGATGTGTGTAAAATCAACTATATCTAAAGCACATTATAAAATGTGTACTCTTGATTTGATGAAACTAAAAATTCAATTGTAGTGGCTAATTTGAAAAATTATATATTATACTAAGTGTACCTTCAAGTGGACCACTAGTTCCATTTATAAAGAAAAGGGATTTTACCCTAAGGATGCACATTATTATAGAGTTTGAACAAAATGATGGTGGAAAATAAGTACCAATTACCGTAGAATTATTATTTGTTTATCAATTAAAGGAGGACAATTTTTTTTCAAAACTAAACTTGACATTAAGATACTATCAAGTGAGAATGAAAGATGATGATATTGATAAGAAAATTTTCAAAAAAAGATATGGTCGTTATGAATTTATAGTGGTACGATTTGGTCTTACCAATACACCAACTGCATTCATGTGTTTCATGAATAACATCTTTAGGGAATACTTGGATATATTTATATTGGTATTTATAGATGATACCATGATGTAGTTTAAGTTTGAGGAAGAAAACAAAAAAAATATTGGATTGATTTTATACGTATTTTTTTTTTTCTCGGTGAAAACTATCTAGTCTATTATATTATATGTACAGGTGAATTTTACAATCAGTGAGACAGTCCATCCAGGGCCAACAATGGCGCCATGGATATCTTAGCTTAGAAACAAAAAGCTCCCACGCAGGGGCAGCACCTACAAGACTTCCAAAACTCCTCCAAAAACTTACTAAGGCTGGAAACCAGTATGACTTGACAAGCAGCCGGACATATAGCCGCATTGAGTTAAACAAGAACATGATTGCCCACGCAGGGGCTTCCATCCAAAACTGACTATGGACTGACAGAGAATTTACATTGGTCCGACATGAACATGACATAATTAAAAACTGAGAGTAAACTAGACCAGCATAAACAAGACAATGTAAAAGACTGCGAGTGGGCAAACACAGTGATGACTAGAATCAAAATACTCGTAGAGACTTCAATCCAGGACCTGAGCCGAGAGAGAGAGGCTTGTGCTGGAGTGCGCGTCGGGGTATCAGTCATCGCCGAGTTCTTTTTCTTCCACGATGGTGCACCACCCCTGGCCCTCGGGGATTCCCTCCCACATGGCTGTCCATGGATCCTTTGCCTTGCCCTGAGGTTCCGGCACCTGTGGATGCGAGGGGGCGTGCAGAGGCTCCTTCACAGAGGTACCCACCTCAGTTGATGGCTGCAGAATATGGTTCTCCCCCTCAGTGCTTTCTGGAGGCGGTTCCACCAAACCTGGAGATTTTCCGCCATCATTCCCTTCTAGAATTTTTGTAAAAAGAACTGATATGTGGGCATTGATGCCTACGTTGTCCTTTGAGCTGCCCAGGGTGAACACAGCCGAGCCGAATGCTGGAAGAACTGGCTCCCCTTCACTCGAGCAACCAACCTCCACGAATTTCCCAGCTTGAAGTGGTGTAGCCCTCGCCCGCCTGTAGCAGTAGCAGTAGCAGCAGTGGTGGTGCTCATCCGCTGCCGGTGTGTGAGAGGAGGAACCTCGCCTAGGTCCCCTTCTGCTTGATTGTCGCTCCCGCAACCTTGCCATGGAGACCCCTCTGATTTCCTCGAGAACTTGAGGTGAATTGTAAGACCATGCATAGGGCGGGTCTCTCCACAAGTCCCACTCAGGCGTGAGGGAAGAATTTCGCTCCTCAAATCCAATTTGCCTCGAATCCAATTTGCCTAAGGGAGGAATTTCGCTCCTCGAATCCAATTTACCTTGTATGCTTGTGATATGCAATGACCACCCAAGGCATATGCCTGAATTACTGCGAGGTGGTAGGATGACCATCCACCCAGAGATCCACCGCGTCTGCATTTCCGCAACCACACCATGCCAATGCACTTACATCTGCCCCTCTGCAACTTGATAACCTGCTTCATTCCTTCGTTGCAGTCGAGCATTAACTGCGATTTTCCCCTCCATCTGTTTCTTCTGCTCTACATTGAATGCTCCGGACTTGGCCTGCGGAGTAATAAACCTTGACGGCTAATTTTCATTAACCCAACTCATTAGCACGGGGCGGCACATGCTAGGCATGTGGCTCAACCTCCTGTGACGTGCCAGTACCCGCATCCGGGGTGGTTTTATACGTATTAAGAAAACATTACTTAAATGCTAAGTTCAGTAAATGCAATTTCTAAACAAGACAAAGGTATAGTATTTGGGATAGTTGTTTTAGATCTAAGAATCTCAATTAGTGTAGAAATGATCAAGGGTATTATGAATTGGCCTACTCCAAATAATGTGATAGCTATAAGATCATTTAAGGGACTTGCAAGATATTATTGTAGATTCACTAAAGGATTTTAAAAGATTGGTCATCCTATATAATATTTGCAATGGAAAGGAGTAAAATTTGTTTGATATGCCAAGATGAAAAGAGTAGAAATGTTTGATGTGCCAAGATGATTGTGTGTGGAAAACAAAACAGTAGAAATGTATTTTGGATTTGAAGCGAATTGCAATAAAACCAAGAAAAGCGAGCCTAACCAACAAACCCAACCCTCCCGTGCATTCTCCTGGTCCCACATTCCAACCAGCACTCAAAATTCCATTCCTCGATCTCATCTTCAACTCCCTCGCCTTCGCTTTCCTAGTAAGGATGGATGGAAGATATATTAGAACGCCTAGGCGATCGAGGTTGCATGGACTCGAATATTTACAATAAATTAATAAAACGCCACCCCAATCTTTATTTATTACCATTGATGATATAAACATCGATACTTTATGAGATACTCCATCCTATGTGGTCAACAATTAAAAAAAAAATGTTTGATAAAGAGACGCAACTTTGATCCTTCTGCTATATATATTTTAAATAATTTCAATTTACTAGAATATTTATTATCAACAAATGATATCAACATCAATGAGATATCCAATGGAATTAGATTATTTAATTTAATTTAATTTTGAAAGAAGAACTTTTGGAATCTAATTAATTTGGGTTTTTAGTTCATTTCAATTTAGTTTATGCTTAATTAAAGTATTATTTTATTAGATTTTGAAGATTATCATGTGCATCTTTTCTTTTTTAATGGTGTCACTAAAGCTTATATTTAATAACATAATTTAAAAGAAGCTTTTGCTATTCAAATGAGAAGGTTTTGTAATCATGGAAGCAATAATGTGTAGATTGTCATAAATGCATTGTTGTGCTATCCATTAGGTTCTCATGTACATAACAATATTTGTAATGCTCAATTTATAGGTGTTGACCTCATAACCATAGCGGAAATGAAATGAACCACCCATAAATAAAAAATACAAAGTCACGAAAAAAATTAGTAGTTAGGGCTAATGACATATGCCATAATAATAGAATTACCGCTCTCATGATGGTAACCTTACCCCGCCTAAATCATATCTTCCTATAGGAAAAAGGAGGTATAAAGTAACTTGGTGCCCATGGACGAAGGAATGGACTATGGGGATGATGATTCCCCTACCACCACATCCATGTTTGCATATCACCATGAATTCTTTAAGATATGGCATAAGCAAAGGGTTAAATGATTAAATGGGAGTACTAGACATGTTCTTGGATGTGGTCAAATTTGACAGAGGTGAAAGATATGCATTTGAAGATGAATCTATTCACAAGCTTCTTGAAGATAAGTTATTTCTTTACTCTTTCATGACACTTTATAAAAATAACCACTATTGATTTTATGTTGGAAATTTAACTTATTTAACCTTTCTATGTCCTCCCCACCAATAATATTTTGTTTGAACAACTCAAAATTATGCGTTATGGGAAGTAATCACGCAACTCTTCAATATTTAAAGGCTTTCAAACTTGTGATCTAGGTATCTTTTCATGTGATTTTTCAAGGCTCTTCATATACATTTTCTTGTGCAATGCAGCTATTCTTCATCCATATTCACTTCATATTTGTCCTTTCCCAAGGGTCGTGGATAACATATTTGGTAATCTTCAATGAGTGGGATATATAACTATATCGTGTCATCTCATCAGAGTGGTGCATTGATTTCAATATTGGTATGGTTTCCAACATAATGTTATTTATCTATAGCACGAACCCATTTGTTATTAGCTATTACATATTGAAATACCCTATATTTCTATCATGTAATCAAATATGTTCATTCTTTTGTTGGACATCAACACTGACATCAAGAGATATTGCTTATGTAGTTATATTTTACATTATAAATGGGTGTGAAGTGTAATGTATCAGATTTATAGAGGTATTCAAGAGAAAAGTTGGTCATCATAGTTTCTAGGGGTTGGTTTTACACTTTCACCATTACCATTCTGGAAAACTGTAAATGACCCTCCCACATTTACTCGCTTGTACAAGCTCTCTAGGGTAAATATGAGTTGAGTGCTACAATGACATGACCCAACTTTCAATTTCTAGTTCTGGAAGTGGGGCCTACAAACCTACAACTATTTGACCTCCCTCAGGGGTTGCAGACCACAGATGAGCTTGACAATCAACCCGAGTGATAAATCTCTTTACATCCAACCCAGATGATCAGTCTCTCAGATGGATCTATTTTCTCAAGAGAAACTCCCAAACTACACCCATAACATTGCATCCGTGCAGTAATGAAGCTCCAACAACACTCATAAGCTTTCTTGCGTGTTGTTATGGCCAAAGATCCCCTATTTTTTGCATGCAGTTCTAGGATATGTGTCACTTTTTTAGGATGGCCTCCATGCCACTACTGAAAATTGCCTGTAACATTCCATAATCATGATTCAGATGATCACAATGCCAAAAATTCAAACTTGAAGGAAGAAATTTACCTAGACTTCGTAGTACACATTAGACATTTCATCAAACATATGCTAAACATATAAGTGATAGGTCATGAATGCATATACGATCTTAAATCTCTAGACTTCATCTAAGAATCACTAAGAAGGTCTAATTCCTTCTCAAGTAGATGTAACAACACTTGTTAGCCCATGCATTCATCAACCATTCAAATACTTATCCAATCATGAATAAGAGCCATAATCAGAGCACATCATAGATCCATTCTTATAACTAGCAAATATCCAGAATATTAAGCATTGAAAACTAGCCAGCCAATCAACATGATAACAAGTACAAGTGCTCATAGGACGCAATAGGGAAAATAACTTCTATTAACATATGTAAAATCCGACCAAGTTAGGGACTTCCACATCTAAACCGACCATAGTTTTGGTTGAATCAAGTATTTATTTTATCCAATAACCCCCATGCCATATTCCAAGCATGAATATGGGATATCATGGGATAAAACAAGAAAAAGTCAAATAGGGAATCTAGAGGTTAAAATACCTCAACCTTCAAGCAACTGTGATCTCACCTATACTGGGCCAGAGATCGTAAAACCAAACCAAGCTTGGATGCCTCAAAATTTCTTCACCACACCTTGAGGAATTTTCTTGTCTCCACCCACCTCTCAATGACTTCCTAGAGAAAAATGCCTCCGTCCACAACCCTTTGGAATTTTCCTTATACCACATCACCTAGTTCTAAAACGTTGTGGAAATCAAAAGTTGGACCAAGGATGAATCCCAACACACGATGGCTATCCAAGAAATCGAAAGGAAAGGCTGGAACCACTATCAAAGTAGGAAACAACCATGTCAATGCTAACAAATGAACCAAATAAACAAATTCATGTACCATGCATTCACCCCTCAATAAGGAAATCACACATGCAACCTGTTACCTGCAAAATCCTCTGGTTGAATTTTTTTATCCAACCTTCTCCTTGATTTCCTTCACATTCCTTTGTTTTTTTCTTTTCCTTCCATTTCTTTCATACTTTCCTTTCTCCAAATCTAAGTGAATGCCCAAGTTCTCCAAGAATGTTCTAATTTTTCAAGGCTGTATGAGAAAGAGAATGAAAAGGGAGAGCCAAAACAAAACTAACAAAAGTTGTGAATTGTTTCTCTTAAGCCTTTTTATCATTGATGTCTTAATTTTCTTCACTTTCCTCTAATTTCCATTGCATGCAAATTTGTGTCTCTTTACCTTCCTTTTCTCCTATTTTCCTTTATTTCATAATTAAATGCCATTTTTTACCTCTTTATCTTTGCCATTTTCCATAGCCATAGATAAACCAAAAGTGATTCCCACTATAGTGTTTTCCCAAGATTAAGCTTGGAATACATGTCTCGTGACCTTGGTCATATTTTAACTTTATTATCATTTATTACATGAAACTTTAACCTGAGGCTATTACAAAATCCCACTTGGGAGAACAATGTCCTCTGTGTTCTATGACACATATGACCAAAAAATTAATGAAAAAAAACACACTACCTATGGATCTTTATAACATAGCTCAATGCAATGTTTACAATGACATCCTGCTGAAATAAAAACAAACATAACACTTATTAGAGCTTTATAACACAACTCATTGTGGTATTTACAAATATATATATAACAAAAACTCATTTACTTGAACCAGCAAATCATGAAGGATACAAATCTTGCATCTAATCATTCATCTCTCATGTACCTTCATCGAGCCCAAAGTGCTTCAATTGTACTTTAACTTACTTTATTGCTTGGTTTCAGAGCATGATTTGTTTTCAATTCAAAACGAATTGACGTTCTAGCTGGAACTGTCCCTCTTGTCCAACCTGTAATACAGACCAATCAATCACAAGATCAAGATCTTGGAAATATCTCTTAAGTAATGAAACATGGAAAACATCATGGACTTTCATTGTTGGCAGTAGTGCAAGTCTATAGGCCATTGGTCCAAACCTCTCAAGGATCTCAAAATTCCCAAAATATCGAGGTGTCAACTTGGCAAATGATATAGTCCTCAAGGAGCTCCTCTTGGGTTTGATATGTTAAATTTTCTTAGGGCTTATTGTTTTTTCTTTAGATAATTTTATTTCATCATTTACATATAGAATTCGCCCCACAACATCATAACAATAATGAGATTTACAACATTATTCAGTAACATATGAAATTATATAGAATGAACAACATCATCATTAATGAAATGGAACATAAATGAATAATAGAATTAAAACATTCACACATAGAAACACCAGGATTGGTCAGAGACTAGGGAAAAACTCAATATGGGGAAAACCATTTCAAATTATTTTTCTTATTAGATTGTCATTGAATGATTCAACAAAATAGAGTAAATTGATCCATATCTTCAACCATAATCCTATCAAGAAAAATCAACTAACCAACATTGTGAGATGAACCCAACAATACCAATAACCAAAAAACTGACTCAGAAGCCTACGGTTAGTTGTCACTATCTGTGTTCAATTGCCAAACTCTATTGTCAACTCACAAAATCTTCAGTCAACTGTAAAGTTCAAACCTTAGGTATTTTTGTAGCTACTACAACAACCTCCAAAATTTTAGCTTACACTCAATTTTGGAGCCTTCCTTGGTCTGACATACTGTCTTCTCAAACACCAAAAATCATTTCATGGGCTTTCTTGAAGTATTTTTCTCCCCTTTGCAAGTTGGGTTAATTGTCATGTTTCAACATGATTAGATATCACACAATGTGTAGAAGTTTGTTATGATGGTTTGAAAGGTTTCTCTTTGTGTATATGAGATTTTCTAACTATGTAAACATCTATCGCACTCATTCACAAAATGTTGAGCACTATCACACAGGTGTCGTCACGGTTGTCCCAAAGTCTATCTTAAGTGTCGCACTTGTCGTAAATGGTCATAAAGTGGTCACAAGAAGGGAAATGTATTATTCTTGTGTCCTAGGTGATCTATGTCATTATGTTTTCAAGTATTCTAAGTGTGAGACCATAGTCAAAGTCTTATCATTTTCCACATCAATTTAACAGGTCTTACACTTAGTCCTTTCCGAGAAGGCATCTCGACTAAGAAACTTGGCTTCATCTATCCTCCCTGAACTATCCATTGCATAGTTCCAGTCCTCTATTTGTGTCATTTCCCCTTGGAACTATGCAATGTGTAGCTCCTGCCTCCCAGGACTATTGCATTGCACAGTTTCTGTGCTCAAGCTCCAACCTTGACCTTGAGAATTGCACAATCATTCCTCCTAGCTTGGCCTTCACTACACACTACAAAATCACAAGCCTTAAGCTCATCCCATAATCCTATGAACTATGAAATTGTGCAGTAGCACTACCTCCCTTGTCTCTCAAAATTTCACAGTGTTTCCTCTCAGTTCTCATCCCCTTAGCCTATCCCATGGGCTCTCAAAAATGCGCAGTATTTTCCTCCAGTCCTGCCTAAACTATGCATTACACAATCTCAAATCTCAAGCCTCACCCCTGGCTTCTGGAACTATGCTTTGCTCATTCACTGAGCCCTCTCTCCTGACTTCTCACCTAGTTCTGGCTTAGATAATGGATCAAAATGAACTATCTTATACTAGGTTTTCAGACTAATGTCATCTTCTCATGAGTGAATGTAACAGCACAAGTAAAACTAAAACTAATGTCAAAAGGAAAACAATTCTTTCAATGAAATTATACTTGTACTTTCCAGCTGTGAAGTGACCACAAGATTTTGGGAACGACTCTCCTCCCAACCGTAGGCTCAATTGTGCAAGTAAAACTAAAACTAATGTCAAAAGGAAAACAATTCTTTCAATGAAATTATACCTGTACTTTCCGGCTGCGATGTGACCACAAGATTTTGGGAACGACTCTCCTCCCAATCGTAGGCTCAATTGTGCAGGATTCTGCTACAACTGGCCACCCCCGAGCCCTCAATCAACGACTACTGCCAGTATTCCTAAGTCTTAGTATTCTCCCAAGAGAATGAAGATAGAACCTCCGAATGATCGAACCCCTCCCATCCTCCTCATCATTCATTAAATAGAACAAAACAATGGAAGGGAAACCACATGCACACCCTCCATGTGTCTGCATGCTACATGCCCACCCTCCATGTGTCTGCATGCTA